>PVJO010005607.1:0-96940 GCA_004026905.1 Hystrix cristata | reverse complement strand
GCTAAAGAAGATGTGGCTTTTCTACACAATGGAGTACTACACTGCCATAAAGAAGGATAAACTAGAGTCATTTGTATGTAAATGGATGTTCCTTGAGAATATACTACTAAGCGAAATAAATCAGACACTCATGACCACACATCGAATTGTTTCTCTGATATGAGAAACCATAACTGTAAATAAGGACAAAGTAGTGTAATGGATATTATATAAAAGGAAGATAATATACAAAGGAGAGGAGTACCAGAAAGAGGGAAGGGGGAAAAGCAGGAAGGGAAAAAACGGAAGGAAAGGGGAAAGGGAAATCATGGAGAATTGTAAATAAACCTGCTGTAAATAGGGATGGAGGGAACAGAAGGGAGGGGGAGGGTAGAGGGGGGAGAACCAAGAGACACCATGTACAGGTACAAAACAAACATGTTAAATGTGATCAATATATGGATAATGTACCAATACATGTTCTTGGTTAAAAAATAAAAAAAAAAAAAGAGAAGTGAACAAGTCACACAAGAGAATAGCTACTATCCTTACTTAGAATAATAAGCAAACAATTATCGCGGGAGCATACTGCTACCATCAGAGTATAAGGCATGTAAGATAGAAAAGTTTCATCTTCCTGCAAGAAATTTATGCAGCGGTGCCTCGGTTCACAAACTTGATTCTTTCCACAATTCTGGTTATAAATTGAATTGGAAGAGAACTGAATAAAATTCGGTTAGGTTCAGTGTTGGCCTTATGGGGAAATTTGATTCAGTTGTCATTCAGTTTGGTTGGTGACCGGAACTGTGGAGAAAATTGAGTTTGTGAATCACAGTACTACTAATGACAATGGAACTCCCTTCATAATATCCACTTGTGTGAAGTAGTTTACTATCACCGTGACAAAATACCTGAGATAAACAACTTAATAAAGAGGACAGGTTTATTTTGGGTCATAGTTTCAGAGATTTCAATCCATGGCCTCTTGGCTCTCTTGCTTTTGGGCCTGTGATGAAGTAGAACATCATGGTGGGGAGAACGTGGTAAAGCACAGCTGGTTATTTCATGGCAGCCAGGCAGGAGGGAGGGAAGGAGAAATAATTTGATTCAATTGATTTCTTCCATTATGTCCCACCTCTGAAAGTTACACTGCCAAAAAACCGTGGCAAGGCTTTAACATACAGGCCTTTGAAAGATACTTCCAAACAGTAGCACTGGCCAAATCTTACCTGTACAAAGCAGCTGTTCTGGATATTGGACACCATGCTGGCTACGACAGTAGATTTAGCACACAGACGCATTAGGGTTCGAAGTCTAGTACCCCTCCCCCTGGCGTGTACTTAGTAGCTATGGGACCTATATGTGTTAGTGTCTCGGATGGTCATTTGGAGGAGCAAAGGCACCAGTGGGTAAAAGCTCAATGACGGGCACAGTGTTACTGCAGCTATTACACCAGACCCAGGAATCTGGGTTGCAGACCAGGGACAATGTCAAACCGGGGGCCAATTGACCACCACACACTTCGGCCTCTTCTGATGTCACTGCTGGTGATATTCAACTCTTCTTTACCCCAACCAGGTGCTCACATTCTCTGGGAAACTTGGTTTAACTGTAGTCCCAAATTTAAGGTTGCAAACTTTTAAAAATATCATTTTCTGGCCTCTGGCCTCCAAAATTTCAGATTTAATTAAACTGGAGAGGGACCTCTGTTTGGTATGTTTTAAAAGCTCCCCAGGTGTTTTTAATATGAAGCAGAGTTGAAGGACGGCAGCTCAGGGGTTCCCTGGCTGTGGCCACCAGGCTGCCTTAATTTCCCAGAATCTCCCTTGCTGATTCCAGCTGTGCCTGACCGCCCTCAGCACCTCGTTCTCTGTAGGTCACAATTCAGACGTCCTGCCTAATTTTTCTCATCTGCTCGCCTGCCCCAGCTGAATCCAGGTTTTGCCCCAGCCTTTCCTGCAGGCGAGCTCCCCAGTCCTGGTGACCCTGTGACTGGCCCCAAAGCTCAGTGCAACATTAAAAACCTCTCTTTCCCCAGGGCACATCCCCCCCAGGCCGCCACAGGGTGCCCTTAGGGCAAAGCCAAGAGCTGGTTGCAGGGTTAATCTTCTAGACCTTCTTTGACTTTCTCCTTCTTTTCTTCTTCCTACTCCAGCTTTAGCTTTAGCTTTGCACTGTGAGATTCTATAGATATATTTGCTGCTCTTTTTTTGTTGTTGTTAAAAACGTAATAATAAAAGAGAAAGGGGAGTGGGAAAGGGAAATTCCAGAAGATATTTCCCCCATGAGTTCCTCATTATTAGGCATAAATAATTAAATTTAATATATTTTATGGTATATTTTATATAAAATCTAATGTATTATTAGCATTCCATAAAACCTAATGTATTATTGGCACACTATTAAATCATTTAATATTTATTAATATGGGTTTAATATAAGCCATCTAATTTAATTTGATTACTTATTTTTTGATTAATAGAAAAGAAAAAGCAACTACCTATATGCAATTCCAAACACTGAACTTGTAATTACTGACATTTGGGTTCCAGCAAAACACTTTATTGTTTTAAAATACTTATGCATCAGACACATGGCTAGTGTAAGAAAAGAAAGGGAAGAAGTCTCTCATTAAAGTCACAAAATTTGTAAAGCTTATTGTATATGTTGTGTGAATCTGCTCATACTCTTCAGAGCTAGTTAAGCAGGAAACTTGGGGTCGAATTATCATTTGGTTCTACATAGCTACAAATGAACTATTACCACTTGCTTCCTTTCCCCTTTGTCTCACTAAATTTTTCCCAAGTAGGGTCAGCTGGAAACCAGACCCTCAGACTCTAGGACTGAAGTAGGATCACCTATTTTATTCTTATATGAGATATGCTCATTTGCTAGAAACATATTTATCATTTTATATCCACATTAAAAGTCATGAATATACTAGCTGTGACTATATGTAAGTTCCATTATGCCACTGACAGATAATTGCTTAAAATTTCTGAAATAATATCCATCTACACAATCCTAAAAAGAAAATAGCTGTAGAATAGTCCTAGAATAGAATGGCCTATTGACTGTCCAAACTCAATGAAACTGTCACTTTAGAGCTTTCAGACAATGGACCATAACATACTTAATTACTTGCTTATGAGGGGGTAATTTTTTCATTTTTATATATTTTATTGTTAACACATTATGGTTTGGATTTGAAATGTCCCCCAAAGTCACATGTTAAAGGCTTGGTTGTTAACAGATGGGTTTTTTCGGAAGCAACTGGATCATGATACCTCTAACTTCCTCAATTGGATTAATCCGTCGATGAGCTCATCAATGAGCTCTTAATTTGATGGTATTATTGGAAGATAATGGAACAAGAGACAGGGGCTGAGTTGAAGAGAGTGGATCACAGAACTATGGCCTTGGGAACCATACCTGGGAACCATTTCCTCCCTCTTGGGCTGTCTCATACTCTCTATTTCCTGGCCACCATGAGCTGAGCAGTTTTCCTCCACTCTACCCTTCAGCCATGACTCTTCTGCCCTGCCACAGGTCTAAAGCACTGAAGCCAGCTGACTATGGACTGAAACTTCTGAAACTGAGCCAGAAAATAAATTCTTCTAACTAGATTTTGTGTGTGTGTGCTGCTAGTATTGAATCCAGAACCTTCACAGTGAACTACATACACCTCCACACCTGTTTTATGTATTATTTTGAGAAAAGATGTGTTAACTTGCTAAGATGCCAGGCTGGTTTCGAACTTGCTATCCTCCTGCTGAAGCCTTCCAGAGTACTGGGATTACAGATGTGCATACTCACACCTAGGTCTTAAAGTTGATTTACCTCAGATGTTTTCTCACAGTGGCAAAAAGCTAACACATTGTGCTAATATAAATAATATTCCAATGAATAAATTTATGCAGGTTATTCAATATTTTGAATTAATTGTTTGCTATTGATTTCCAGAAATATAAATGTTGGAAATTCATATACAATTGAAATTTTTTTGTCTATTCTATAAACCTATCCAGTACACACAATTCTGTAAGCTTCCAAAGCAAGGCAAGAGCGTTTAAAACAGGCACATACATGGTTAAAGAGTGTTCCAGGGTGTTGTAACTCCGGTTCAGAGCATGTATTTGGCATCCAGGAGACTCTCAGCTCAATCCTCAGTACCAAAAAAACAAAAACAAAAACAAAACAAAACACACACACAAACAAACAAAAAACCAGTGTTCTGATGTGGAATAGCAGTAAGAAAGCAACACCAGCGCTTGTCTGCCTTCATTCCATCACAAGTCATCTTCTATCTAACTACAGAGAGCCATACTATGAAATCCAAGTTACTCATGGTGTTGACAGCGGGGGCGAAACTTCAGGAAAGTTTTTTAGTTCATAGAGAACATATCAAACACTTGAAATGTGGTTGGCTTGCAGAGTAAAATACATGAATGAACAAATGAGAAAGGCAGAAATGTGCAGTGTGGCTGCTTTTCTTCTTTGGACAAGTCTGTTCTTCGGCCTTTCAGGCGGCAATGCTCCCCAGGGCTTGTTAAGACCACTTGGGTGGCAAAGGAAAGTCTTCCTCATAGTTGCTCTCCTTCTAGTGCTTCTTCAGAACGCTACTTTTTTCATTTTTGATGCATGCCATGCTTTCATAATTCCCTTTCTTTTCTGGCCAGTCTCTTTAGCACAATAACAGGTGGAACTTCCAGAGTGCTCCTGTGGTGAAGGTAATACGTCACTGCCCATCTGAACTACAGAATTAAGCTTGCAAATGATTTTCTGGTAATCACTTTGTCGGAATTGAAAGAATATTTGATCCTGGCCTTAGTAACCGAATAAGGTTTACCCCTCTTACAATTTTACAATGTTTAATCCTTAACTAATTAATTTATCTTTTGTTGGGGGAATATTCCATGTTTTAATTGCCATGACAAACTGCTCCATGTTTTTCTTTCTCATCAATACTTTTTTCCTTTTATTGACACTGTTTGCAAAGATTATCTTTCTGCGTACTTCTGCAAGGAGAGAATTTCTATGTAGTGAGTGATCTTAAGTATGATGTTGTATATCAGTATTGAGTTGAGTTCAGCCAGATTAACCAAAGATTGTTTGGAGGTGGTGGTGGTAGTGGTAGTTATTGTAGGTTTTGCAAATTTTATCAGCTTCTGTTCAAAGTAAAGGATACAATCACTTAAACTTTTCCAAGCAGGCTCCTCATCACCACAATGACATTTTTCACGCCTGGGGTGGAGGGGAGCACTCTTTATTTTCCTTCTCCACAGCGCATGGTCCCAGCTGTGTGGCTCCCTTCATGAATATGCATGAAATCAGATATGACATTGCCCTCCTCCCATTAATAATCTTGTCATCTGACTTGTGCTCCAGAAAGCTCCGGTCCATGGCTCCGCAGAGCAAATGTGGCCTGAGGAAAAACAAGACAATACGAAACAAGACCAAGAGACCCCACCTTTCGTTTCATCTTTTATTTGATCAGGATTAAACATTTCAATATTTGGGCATTGCTCTGAGCGGTGGGCAGAGGATGGGTGGAGGGAGGAGTGTGTGCAGGGCCAGAGGAGAAGTCGGCCCGTGTGAATGGCCCGGCTTGTTGGGAGCCTAAAGCGGTGGGTGTAATGGTATGCGAAGTGACCTTGAATATAGGCGCTGTGGGTAGCCCCAGCTTTTTTGTAAAAGAAGCATTTGCAGTGGAGGTTTGAGTTTCAGGCCTCCCAGTCATCAATCATCTCAGCCCATTCTTCTCTTTGACAGCTCAGTACAAGGCCTGACATTTGACACCCAGGACCCCGGGACTTATGCACAGACACAAGCCGAGGCCCTAAGGGAGGGGGGAGGGGAGAAGGAAAAAAAAGAGCTGCTCTATGTGTGTGTGTGTGTGTGTGTTGTTGTTGTTTTTTTCTTTAGATGCAGCAAACTGAGGAAGATACCAAACAAATTCTAACTGCAGCAGAAAAGGATTCTGCAGGACAGCATCATATTGAATCCTACCAAATTATTCGTGATTTTTTGTTGTTTGTTTGTGCCAGTCAGTAGGTTTAAAATAGCTCTGAGTGGCTGGTTTGGGGCAAGAATCTGAACCTGGCTGACCACTTTCCATTTGGCCAGATTGAACCTAACCTCAGCATTCAAAAATGGATTGGTGGACATGGGGGTTATCACTTTCTGCACAATGGCTCATGACATTGTGACCCAAATGCCATTACATGGTACTGTCCTCTCAGAGGAAGGCCACCCTCAGGGTACTTTCTCTTTGGAAAATTGAAAAAAATGTATAAAAAGGAGGATAATAACTCAGATTCAGATATGAGCTCACTGAAGTACGAGGTCAACTAATGCAAGTGTTTCAGGGATCAACTAATGGTAATTGGTGTTAAAAAGAATTAGGTAATTTATGGTTCTAACATCGAAAGAGTCTAAAAGGTTTACAACACGCAAGTCCCTGGATTTCATGGGTGAAGGTCCCAAGTGGCTCCTGCTCAGCTCCTTATTCATCCAACACCAGTTACGCTGAGTGTCCAGCTCGGGGTCTAGGATTAGATTCTCACCCAAGTCTAAAACCCGACACATCAATCGATCACGGATTGTATTTAGAACAGTGACTATATGCGCACACTGTCCCGGTGTCATAGAAGATGCAAATAGTCTAAGAGATGATCCCAGCCCACACAAACACTTCTGTCTATTTAGAGAGATGAAGCGTACATTGATAAAATAGTGCGTGATAGGAAGGTAAAAGCAAATGTATTCTGATATATCCAGCTGGTTGTCTCCAGGATTACTCAGCACATCTTTTATTCTGGAAACACTCACTGGCATCCCACACACAGGTAGTCACATGGAGCTTCCCAGTGATAATGTGAAAAAATATGCAGAGTCTGCTTAACAAATATAAAAAGCTTTCGAAGAATATTTAACAGTACAGGCTTAGTAATATGGAGGTAAATATTAAGTGTGTACAGAGAAAATACACAATGTCTGCAGTGAATGGGATGGTGATTAAATTAGAAGGGGAGTATTCTTTTTAAATTCATTTTCCAATAATCTGTAATAAACATATGTAACTTTTAATTAGTAAATGATACAAATATTAAAAAAAAAAAAGGATTCTTCCTGGCTTTCTGAAGCCACATACCACTTTTCTTCCTTTCCGTGGTCTTTCTCTCCGTGTAGAAAGTCTGGCGAGGCCTCCTTTACTCTTTCATTAATAGTTCCCACTCTTCTTGGTCTGATAGTAAAAGCAGACACTTAGCATCTTCTACGTGTAGCTGAATGAGGTTACTTATCTATGTTATGTTCTTCTGGGTTCTTACCATTCCCCATGTTCTCGCAAAGCACTGACACAAGCAATGATTTTGAGACTAAATTCTTTATTTTGCCCACTTAACTGTGTGTTCTTGGGGGTCCAGTCTGTCCTTCTCTCAATGTGAATTTCTCATTTTCATGAGTTCTAGAGAAAGGGCTTTGTCTTACAAATGAGGAATGTAATTCCTATTGAAATGTTAATAAATATCTGAATTAATATCAACTGCTATTTTTAGATAAACATCGTCATTGTGGTTTTGGGAGGCTCATTTTGTGACCTTTGATAAGCTCACATTTATTCATCATTGAATATTGTCTTATTGTAACTCTCAGCAGTAAACTAATTTATTCCTCTGACTTCTCATAAATTTGTTATCAAGAATGGACCAGCCAGACCTTCATTTTTTCCATTAAAAATCTAGTTTGGGGTTCCTCTATGGACTGGTCTTCCATAATCTTTTTTTTTTTCCTTATGCTTTTACTTTTTATGAGGATTTTTGTCCTCTTAGCTTCTTAATCTAGAAGTATTTCCTACTTCGAAGTCTTCAAAATAAATTGCTAGCTATAATGTTGTACATGTTTCAATTTGAAGAAGTTAATTCTTGTTCAAAATGGTTTCTTTTCAAGTAATACTATTTGCTTTTCCAAGAATATTATTATTCTATCTTGGCACTCATTTGTGCTTCCAGAAATCTGTGACGTTTTTACCTAGCATTTTCTTTTTCCCTTGGAAAACTATATTCACTACCTTCAAGGAGTATAAGTACAAAATCATATCACTTTCCCCCACTTTTGGCAGAGAAGTTCAGAATTTGCAATACTGTAAAATGGAAGGTCTTAATCTTGAGTGAAAGCCTTTGATCCATAAAATAAAAGTTACACTTAACGATGAGCTTTCTGAAATGCACTATTCTTCATTTTGTGCAGAAGATTCACAATCAGAAGTTTGAAAATGTCACAAAGTTGAGGTGATGGTTTTAATATAAATAGAATGGGGCTATGTAACACAAACTCAAGACAAGGTTAAGTGTAAAACTTTGAAAGTTTCTACGATGTCAAAAAAGTAGAATTAAACATTTTTATTAACAGTGTTGAGTAGCATAATTCCAACATTTTCAAACTATGATATGATCTAGATTTCAGTTCAGCAAAGAGTGTATCGTTCCTCTGAGGAATTCTGTGATTCTTTTCCCCCCCTCTAGATTCACTGAGTGTCACACCACAGAATTGGAATTCAAGAGACCAGCCTGTATTTCTAATCATGTTGATATTTCCCATGTAGCTTCTTAGTCAGCTCCTTGGATTCTTCACACAAAACTATAAAAGGTCATCAATTATAGGGACCTTATGTAAATACTGGGCTGTTTTGCGATTCTATTCTGAGCAACGTTTATATACATCTGCTCAAATAAATTAATTTTCTTGTCCCAAATGACTCATTTAGTGGAACTAGAAGTTCTCATGCCAATGCAAATAGAGAAGGGGAGAGAGGGCATAGGGAAATGGGGAAAATGGGAATTCATTTTATCATCTAGCGATTTAGAAGTGCTGGCACATATTTTTTAAAGGGAAAAGCACTAAGCAAGTATTTATATAGGGAAGGAAAAGAGAGAAAGAGAATTATGAAACTGTCTTTTCGTGTGGAATATAACCATCTTGAGGGTCTGGGGATGGATTCAGACACACCTGTATTTGGTTTTTCTTTGCCCTGTTTTTTAGCTTGATGATCCAATAAGTTTTCTTTAACTATTCAGACCTGTATTGTTCACATCTATAAAATCATAATAGTCCCTCAACTAGTGATAATTGGCAACAGACCCCACAGAACAGCATTATTTTCTCTGAGTAGCAGTACATTTTTCAGAGATATCAGGCAGTCTACAGCGGAAGAAAGCGAGTTTGCAGACTCTGCCCAGAGATATTCCAGGGTGAGAAGGTCTGCTAGATCCCTGAGACTTAATCCAGGGCCTGAAGGCATGGCCATGTGGGGTTTAAGAGCAATTCCTTTCCTTCCAAGGAAAACTCTTTACCAATCTTACACCATGTCTCCAACATCAGCTTACCATGGGTCACATCAGTTACCTGCTTTGGAATCCTGTTGACTGGCTATAACTTAATTTATCCCAGTAAACTTCCTTCCTTTGTTATTTATATCCTCCTACAATCACTAGCATTGATTGTCCTATTTTTGTAAAATTGGCTGGTGCCATTACTTCTGGCTCTACCACTCCAAACCCCAATGCCAACTCTTTAAAATCATACGATACTTTTGCACAGGTACTTGTGTTAGTATTTTATTGCCACCTTGGTTTTCTTTAAGATTCGGTTCACTTTTCTTTATCCAACAATTTTCCTAAATTAAACTCACCTTCTTCGAATCCTTGACTCGTGTCTAGTTCCCTAATTTTTATGCAGAATGAGCACGCTCATGTTTTCACACTTTTTTTCTAGAGATTTCTGAGAGTTTTGTTTCTTTTCTACTTGGAGTGGCAATTCTGCAAGGGATGGTATTTATATTAATTATGTCACCTTACAGAGTATATATGATAGAAATTTCAATAATTTCTTATGGAATAAAATTATTAATTAAATGTTACTACAGATTCTGCAGTAAAGATTACTGCTTTTTGTACAAATTCTACTTTTTCTAACTCTTTTCTTTGGATTGATCCACTGATTGATTTGGATATAATTATCGATAGTTATCTTTCTCTATTTTTAATTAAATAATGGCGATGCCCTTTGAAATAATTGTTAATTTTAATTGTTCTATTCTTTGGTCTTAGAATAGTGCTGGCCAAAGTAGCACATTATTAATATAAACTAATCTGGGCAATTGGTTTACAGGATTTTGTTTTATTTCCTATATCTTTTCCACATTCCACTGCTATAAATTTTCTATATCACATACCATGTCCAATGAGACTTTATTTCAGGTTTAAAAAATAAAATGAGAAAAGTTCTTAGAACTGTATTGTTAGTATATAAATTGATAATTGGCTTGATTTCCACCTTACCCAGTAGACTGGCAGCTGGCTAATTTACATACTATAGTGTGTGTGTGTGTGTGTGTGTCACTGTCACTAAATACATGGGAAACCAACTTAAAAGACAAAAGACTTATTATGGCTCATGACTTTGGACCAGGCTCAACTGGCTTCATTGGTGTAGGGCTGCACCGAGTCAGAAACATCTTGAAAGAGTGTGGCACCGAAAAGCTGCTCACTTCAGGCAGATAGGAAACATAGAGAAAGACAAATCTAGAGAGGAATAGACATAGTCCCTGAGGGTCCTTTCCCTTCAACTAGGCCCCACCCTGTCCGTTTCCACCAGGTGGAAATAATGCCATCTAGGTATGAACCTGTAAATGGACAATCCACAGGTGACGTCAGAGTCCTTATGGTCCAATCACTTCCTAGAACCTCACTTCTGAACATGGCTGTCTTGTGGACCAAGCCTTCAACACTTGAGCCATTGGGACATTTCTCTTTCAAACCATAGAGTGCATTCCTTAATTTGTTCTACATAGTAAATGTACATCTAAGCCTAGTAATAACAGTCTGTCTTGCTGGGTTATGTTTATAAGGTGCTGATATTCTATACTTAAGAAATGGGGAAGGAGAATGAACAAGCGATTATAAACCTAGAAGCTACAAAATTTGAATTGAATACCACCCCACCCCTCCCTAGGTAGGCAGGCTATCTAATGCCTCAGTTTCTTTTCTATAAAATAGAAACAAAATAAAGCTTCACAGGATTATTGAGAGGAATTCCTAATATATGAATGGAATACACTATCACAGCATTTAGCAGATTGCAGCTTTCCCACCACCATTACCAGCTTTTATTTTTAATGCTTGTTATGATACATAAATTCAACTGTGTCTGCTGTGGGTTAGTCCACTCTGGGCCAAGCCACAGTCTGGTCTGCATATCTGTCTAGCACAACTGCCCAGCATCCAGACTCCTCATTTCTTACAGACATTCCTGTGGGCTGAGCATGAAGGAGGATGGCAAAGGAAAAGGGGAAAAAACAAAGGCCCTGAGCTGTAAGCAAAGTATTTTCCTCACACCTACTCTACGAGATTAAAGAGACAGATTTTCAAGCGCTTCTGCAGACTGGCTAATTTATATGTATATCAAGGATTCGAGGGGGGAATGTTTTTAAAAGGAGCTGAGGAAAAATATGACGCTCTCACAGTCCCCGTGGTGTTGCCACGTTCGTTTCACCAGTACGTTCATTCTTTAGTACTTTTGTGGATTGACATGAGGGAGGAATTCGCATGTCATGGAAGATAACATCTCACTGTTGCCAAAGGAGTCTATTCAGACGTGCATGTTAGTGGGTTGATAACTTATTCGGTATTGCAGAGGACTCAAAGATAGACATTTCGCCTTTTATCTTCATCTCTCTGCTCCCTGCATACTAAAGATAGTGCAAAACAGCCAGCTACATCTTAACTAACCCACACAGAAAAGAGAGACTTTTGCTTGCCTGCTGCCATGACTGCAAAGTTAAAGGAGCAAGGTGTCGCACAGCCTAATGACAAATGAATTAAACATGTCTATGGGCCCAACTTGGGCTGTCTGCGAATGTAATTTTAAAGCACAAATCTAGTGATAATTTGGCAAGAAGAGATGTAAAATAATTGGAATCTAAAGATTTTGGCTGCTGTCTGGTGGGGAGTGCTTAAAGAGTGAATAGTGAGACTGTCATAATTTTTTTTTAAGTAGGTCAACTCATAAGTGAATATTCTCATATTAGTTGACTTGTGTTTTGAGGTAAAGAATGGAAAAATGAGAACAAATTTGAAGAATATTATATTTAGACTGATGTGCATTAGAAGAAAACATTCTGCTTCCTGTGCAGTCTCAGACAAGCAGGTGTGCAGGACACTCTGATGTATCTATCGTCTCTGTAGCCCCAATCATTCACTATTTATCTTTTATTCAAATAGTATATTGTCTCTCCTGTCATTGTTCATGGGTCGCACTGAAATAACACCATTGAAGATTATGTGCAAAATACATTTCTAACACACATACATTTCTAATGATCCTGAAAACAGGAATCCAGTCATTTTGGGTCGGGGTACATGCGATGACATTGATACAATCGTAAAACGGATGCCACAAAATAAACTCTGGGGTCACAATTTCTAGTTGACTATTTATATTCAGTTTGAATTTTAGTATGTTAATAATGCAAATTTTTATTACTGAAATGAAAATTTGCTATCTTTAGAAAAAATATTATTTTGCAGTCCTGGGGATTGAATGGAGAGCCTTACACAGGTGAGGCAAGTTTTCCATCACCGAACTGTGTCCCCAGACATTTGTATTTCTTTCCAAATTTCATTTGGAAAAGAGTTTCACTAATTTTTCCAAGCTGACCTCAAATTTGTGATCCTGCCCCTGTCTCCCAAGTATTGTAACTGGGATTGTAGGGATATGCTATCAGCGTATCAGGAAAAAAATAAATAAATTCTTGATGGCCATTATTTTTCTGTGTAAAGTGCTTGAAAACAGATTGAATAGATAGGAATCAAGATGACAAAAAGTGATCCATTGGACTGAAGATTGCAATCTATATTTATTTTGTACTTTCTGTTTCTGTCCTAAGTATTTCTAAATATATGTTACCTCTAGATTTCTAAAATCAATGTGCATCTTTATAACCATAAAAATGTTTAAGTGCTTCACAAAAATATATGCTACGTGAAAATGAATTATTAGTATGATCTGTGTTATTCCCAATTATACTTACTTCTACATTCTACTTAATATCCTTCTTATACTCCTTCTAAATATGTTCAAGGTTACAAACAACACTAAACAACATTTACTCTGTACAGAAACTACTTTGTAAATTACATAGTTCTTTTCACAGATAAATGAACCAAATAGACTATTTTAAAAATTCATCACTGCTCAATCCAGTAATCTAGTGTACAATGCACTTATTCAAAGGAGGAGCTCAAATTCTTTCAAATAAAATGTATAATTCGCTACCTGTGAGAAACCTCCTAGATAGTTCTCTTATTTGCAACTTGAAATATTTTGGGTTTAGCAACATATAACCTGTTCACACTCTTTAAAAAAAGAGTTTGTGCTGATGTTTTTACTGTAACCTTAGGAAATAAATTAGCCGTGCCTCCCTACCTTACCCCTTCCCTTGCTTTTAGTTGGCTTTTATGAGAGGCTTGTACTCTTGTCCACATAGTAGACAGTGATGTGGAAAATGAGTGTTTGGTTTATTCGATCATTTCAAAGAACTGATCTGAAAAATCCCACTATCATATAAAATTGTGTGATTTTGTTTACTCATGGTAAGATAAAAATATTCATCCTGTTTTTATTGTCCCTTGATGGAAAGTTCCTTGGATAGAGTGCATTCTGTCATTTCCCAGATGGATGTGATTCCTTTCCTTGCACTCTCCAGGTGTATGGTGAATGAGTTCTGTTTGCTCCTGAACATCATTGAAATCCTTGAGTGTTAACAATTATTGAAAAATGAATTATAAGTGTAAATGCACTTTATAGTGAGCATATGCCTTACTATATGCTTTAAAATATACACCTATAATATTTATATACAGGCTGCCATTGCACCGAAGTTATAACCTCCTGTGAGAATGTCTGAGGTACTCTGTCTTTGCATCCCACCTGGATGATTTTAACTTTCATCCTTCCCTCAGACACAGGTTTAGCACCTGTGACTTATAGCTGTACTGAAGGGTGTACTGAAGGGTGTTGTACCACCTCAAAAGAGGCAGTTTATCTTCTATACAACACCTACACATCTGACAGTCACTGTCTTTGAAGGAATCCAGGGCCTAATTATAAACCCGATAAGCAGAAACTTGCAAACACAGAGCGAAGCCAGGCTGGGTGATCTGTCTTTAGTGATTTGTCTATTTATAGTGATACTGAGTTAAAATCCTGGATAATTTGTCCCACTCAAACACGTGAAAATACAATATTACTAATTCAGAAGTCCGTTGGTTTGAAAAGATTTGATTAATAATCTTTGGCCCAGCAATTTTTTTCTTTGACTTTTAGAAATTAATCTGAGAACTTAAACATGAAACAGTGTGTACATTCAGTATTTTAGTTTCTTCTTTAGAACCGATATTTAAATTTCCTAAATATATAATATTAGAAATTCCCCCCTTGTGTACTTATTTCTCTTTCCTAATCATTATTACCAGCTTTTGGATTATATTTATAAATTAATAGAGTTTGAATATATTCACATACACTAATTCAAGAGCAATCTTTTTCCTAGCTAAAGCACTTATGAGTAGCAATTATGTGGACATTTCTTTGATGCTTCTGATAAGACACAAGTACATTTCCTATGATGTCAGGATGAAAATAGCCCTGTTATGGTCAACTTCATTTCCAATGAATTGTGTCCATAAATTTATACTTGCCTAATACCTCTGGCTGTAGATTTGTGCCTGACAAATGCGACACCATTGGAGAGCCATTAAAAATGTGCTCCACATTAGGTACCATCCACTTGACTCTGCTTTACTCTTGGAGAGTTTATCGTGTCCTGATTTAAATCTCATTTGCCTATGACTGAAGAAGAAAGCAAGCAAGCAATACTTGCATGCACTCGGATTTTTCATTAGGTGCTTAATATATTTTGTTTAAATAGTTTTCAGTGACATATTGTAAAACGCCTGTATCCAGTATGACAACTGAGACTTCAACTATCGTCTCTGCAGCTGACTTCTTAATATAAATCTCTGGCTGCCATATTTCTAATGAGTTCTTTCAAGCGAACTGCCTCAGCGCAGCAATATCTTGTCTTTCCAAGGTTTGGCCTTCTTTTCTGTTCCTTGTTGCTTGAAAGTTATAAGCAACGCCTTCAAGTTACTGTCTTAGAATGCTTAAATCATCACTCATTTCTCCCCGTCCCTTCTCCTCCTCCCACATGCCACAAAGTACAAATTGAGCCTGTTCTGCCTTTGCCGTTCTCCTGTCCTTCTTTCTCTTTCTCTTTCCAGCTTGCTGCCTGTGTCTGTGCTTTTGGCATTTACTGCGAAGACATCAGCAACCTTCCCGTGGTTCCTCCCCCTGACGGTCTCCCCTTACCTTAGTCTGCAGTCGCCCGACCACCAAATTAGTATTTGCTTTAGCTTTTTTTTTTTTTTCCTCTTAGAGAACTGTATCAACCTTTGGTGATTTTTAAATCTCATCTTCTCCAATACATTTTAACATATGTTATTTCTAAACTTCTTTGCAATGGACTTTGACTTGTAGCCATGATGGGTAAATAGCTCAGAAATGGTTCCTCCCTTACCTGAAATTAGAAATAGCTGGACAAAGTAAAACTCACCTAGTTTTCTTAGAGCAAAAGAAGGACTGATGCTGCAAGGCAGCCTGCTTCCCTAAAACTTAGAGAGACACAGAGGCATCTAAAGTTAGGGCAACAAGGGGCTGGGGATTTAGCTCAGTGACTAGAGTGCTTGCCTTGCAAGCACAAGGGCCTGAGTTCGATCCCCGGCACCACAAAAAAATATAAAAAAATAAAAAAAATAAAGTTAGGGCAACAGAGGTCTGCTCACCTCACCGGAATGGAAGCCCCTGGTAAGAGCACTTAAGTCTTTATGCTGATGAATTGCTGGAGGCTCAACATACATTAGTTGAGAAGGAAACTCCGTGAGCCTTTCAGAGCATCCATGCCTTCCGGGATTTCTTTCAAGTCACTTTTATCTCACCACACTCTCACCGTGAGATCCAAGAAAGAAGCCTTTTCCTCCTTCCAGGAGAAAGGGAAGAATAAACACTCTGATATAGGAGCAAAATTGAGTGAAGCTGTCTCCACAGTGGAAGACTTTCTCAGAAAGAGTAGCAAAGTCATTGGAACATGGTTATTAGATGCAAAGGAAATACATTAAGCTGCTGTGAATCATTAAAAATAGGAATTGAGAGGACCCAAGAAAAGATAAAGATGTTGAGATTTACAGCATTGGCTCCTGGTAAAAGGGCAGTGGATAGTTGTGAAAACTAGAAAGATAACTCTGTTGCTACATGTAATTAGGCGAAATACTTGTTTTTCATTGTTTGATAATTCAAAAATAATAATTTAACTCAGTTTGTAATCCAGTACTTCCCAGTGTTTAAAGACATTATTAAATTCAACAATGTAAAAATAATATATACTTTATTAGTGTATGTTTATGATACCTAATAATTATATTCATCTTGGGGAATTGGTACACGTACCTATCACATCATTTTAATCATTTTTACTTCCACTTCACCTCCCATCCGTCCTGATTTCTCATAACTTTTGGCTCTGAAATTAGTGTTTGCATTAGTGATTATTATGCACGGACAAATTCACTACAGCCCTCTTCAGTGACCATAGCCTCAGAACCTCTGAAGTAGAATTGCATTCATGAATGGAGGTGGACCCTCCTTACATTTTTTAATAAATCCTACTTTGAGGGGTGAAATATTTTCTATGCAGTTTCCACTCTTTAGAGGGCAACCCTTTAAATATATTTCAATTACGTGTTAGCAAAGCATTATTTAATTAAATCTGTGACTCTCCATTATTATTTTTGCCTTGAGCAATACCTCATTCCCCATCCAGAAGCACGATGTTAAGCCCCAGAAACCAGCATTGGCCAAGTAAGCACACTGGGAAGAACCAGACATTTTAGATGAGAAATGTGGGATGAACCTTTGCACACTGTATTGAGCCTAAATGCATAAATCCTTGTTTTCAATTTTTGAGCTTGTTCTATTCTTATTTTAAACACAGTATGCTGTGAAGTTGAAAAACCAAAAACAAAAGATAATTTCCTTTAGATCTACTGACAAGCCTATCATAACATATGGGGTCAATTGTACTAATTTAAGTGAGTAGATACATTATATTTGTAAGCATTTACAAGTAATGATTTCTCTCTCTACATTTAAGAATTTGGGCGATAGGATCATTAAAAAACTAGTCTGTTAATTTATCTACTGAAGACTTAAAATAAGTCTATAAAATTGGAACCCTTGAAGTATGTTTACTACAATGATAACTAAATAAAACATCTAAAATACTTTCATCTTCATGCTGTTTATTTTTTAATAGATAGGAATAATGACTTCCCTTATTACAGCTGAGTAGATTGCACATGTGATTTTTTTCATTTGTTAGACTTCTTCCAGAAAAGGCGAGTAAGACAACTTTGAAAGCGCTCTCCAGACAGGGGGTAAAGCTCTGGATCCACAGCTCTCCAAAGACACACACAGTTCGTGTTCAGACCCACAGTTTCCATTTAGCATCAAGTCTTTGAGAAACAAATGATGAGTTCCATCCACGCGATTCTTCTGCGGGTTTTGTGTGATAACCTTCAGAGGAATTTACCTACAGCCAAGCTACCAAAATTGTCCTTGGCTAATATAAACAATGTCTGTTTTAAAAAGAGAAACAAAAAGTGTCAAGTCATAGGTTTTTTAAAAGCAAAAAAGGATTCTTTAAAAAAAAAAAAAACTCTATTCAGTACTCTTTTTCCTTTCTAAATAGGTCATTATACTTCAAGCTATTCTTTTAGTAAGAAACGCTTTATTCCTCTTCTTAAAAAATTCCAGCATAATCACTAAGAATTTCAATAACTTTATTATTTGCATTTCAAATTGCTGTTGAAGAAAGAAGGTGAAGTTAATTTCAGCAACCATAGCTACAAGAAGGAGCTCACGTGAAAGTCATGGTTTTCCCTGGCCCGATTCTCTGCTATTAACTTTTAATCTCCTAAACTCCGATGGGTTCCTCCCCAAAATACATCTTAAATTCTCCTCTGAATTTAAAAAAAGAACGAATAAATTCTGAACTCAAGTGGAAACATGTGGGCCCCTGCACATTCCTACACAGCAACAAAATAAACACTGAGCGATTATTTGAGTGTAAATAGATTGATATAGCTACTCATTTTAAAAATGTTAACTTTATCTGCAAACAGCAGATGCAGACACACGTGGATGCCTGATAACACGGATACAAGATGGATACAAACGCTATCAGCAATCTTGTGCATTAGGAATGTAGGCCGGAACAGCCGAGTTGACACCATCACACGAAATACAAAATGTGTTCTTGCACAAAGACGTTTAGTTGGACTGGGGTTTTCTTCCAGATATCTAGAAATCTTTCAGAGTTGTGTTTTTTAAACTTTAATGCACAGATGCTCACTAGTGATCTCACTCATATGTGTGTCCATATTCCGTAGGTCTGGGGTAGGACCCAAGAATTTACATTTCTAGTAAGCTTCTATGTGGTACCAAAGAAGCACTTTGGGGGCTACACATTCAGCTGACAAGTGTTAAAGGACTACTCTAGGCCTTTAAGAGAAGATGAACAATGCGTATAATATTTTAAGTCTTTTCTTTATACTAAACAGTGTCTTTTTGATACTTAGATACATAATGGAGTAAAGTTCACACTTACAGTCTTATTTATATTTGGATTACGTTTTATACCCTTTAGTGATTTGGAGTGTGATGGTTAAATTTTGTCATCAACCTGACTGGATTGGGAGATAGCTAGAGAATGGGTGCAGCACACCTCTGGGTGTGTCTGTGTGGGTGTTTCCTGGGAGGAGCGGCATGTGTGTAGGAGAGTGAACGGAGTGAGGAAGTCCTGCCCTGAGTGTGGGGGTCACTGTCAAATAGGGTGGGATCCAAGGCAAACACACAGAGGAAACGCAGACCGAATGTTTCTTGAGTGGGTCTATTTTCTTGTTTTTGCTGCTGATGCCCACAAACATCAGACTCCAGACTCTTCAACCTTGAACAGACTCGCACCCAGTGACTCTCTAGGGAGCCCTCAGGCTTGGGCCTGGAACCATGGCTGCGTCGCTGGTTCCTCTCGCTCTGAGGTGTCCATCTCTTTGGACTGGGTGGCTACTGGTTTCCTGGGTAGCTATTGGTTTCCTGGGTGGCTACTGGTTTCCTGGGCTCTCCAGTCTGCAGACAGTACTTGAGTGACTCTCTAGCCTGTGGTCATGTAAGCTGATCTAGAAAATCCTCCACCATAATTAGGTACAGGCTATTGATTCTGTTCTCTGGGGAGCTGTGAATAATGCACAAATGCACGTTGGGGGGCAATAAATCAGACTTTGGGTTCCTTTGTAAGAATCAACTTTGGGATCCCAAAAGATCTGTTTGTCAGTAGAATGGTAATTCTTCTCCATACTGACAAAAATCACTTTTGGTTCCATTTCTTCACTTTGCCTTAGTTCATGCATCAGCATCCACTATTACATGTGGAAACACAGACACTCTGGCAAGTAGGAACCCACTGACTTCAGAATCAGCACCTCTCTATGTCAGATATTAATGATACAAGATAAAAAGGTGTCTTCCCCGACTTTGGAGAGGGAAGTTGTATTCAACTAATTTCAATGTGGCCACCGAAGTGTTTAAAGAAATATGTAGAATATTCTGAGGGAAAAGTGGTCTTCCTAGTCTGAAGCAAAGATGGAAACCTTCGTGGAAGGGAGGCTATGACTGAGCAGAACTCAGAGCTGAGAGGGACTCGGACAGCTACTCAGGGCTGTCAATGCCATGACAGGGAAACCCACGCATTGCTCTAGGACTTTGAATGTCAGGCTCGTTTGAAGTAGCTCAAGTCATTTGGCGACCATGGGAGAATCAGTAGAAAAGAATGTGCAAGGTACAGAAGGAACAGCCTATCGAAATTCAGAAACAGAGATTCGTATTTTATCCAGGCAGTAGAGAGTCACCAATGAATTTTAAATAGGGTAATGATGTGATAAGATTATTTTTCCCACAGGTCCTTTATCTGCCTTCACTTCAAAGTTATATAAGACAAATCTCTTCCATACAATGTGTGTTTCCATCATAGTCTTTCCAGAGATCATTGGTTGTTTGAGAGATTCATGATTACACACTATATATACATATTTACTATATATATGTAAAATGCATATATAACATATAAAATTATATATATATATATGTATATGGCCTGTTTATATGACATTTGAGCTTCTTTTTGCCTCAGTATTTAGTATAGTTTCTTAAAAATGAACTGCAACTAGTAATTTTGCTCTCATTTCTTTTCTGTCTTTTGCTTAGAGTATTCCAGGAAAAAAGCATAAGAGCATTCATTCATACGGAAGTTACTGAAACGCTTTACCAAATGCTGGAAGTCATGTTTCTCCCAAGTTGTATGTTCACAGGTCATTTTCTTTGGACTAAATCATAAAGCTTCTGATATGCCCTTTCAAACTTTACAAAAGTTTTTTTTTTTTAAGGATAATAAATGACTTTGGCATGTTATTTAAATTTTTTATATTAGTTATGAAAGATTCCGGCAATGTGCCTACAAACAAAATATAATAAACCAAAAATTCCCCCAAGAATTTTTTCAAACGAATTTAAAACTATATAAATTGTAAAAATGTACACATTGAATACCTCAATAATCTTCAGAAAGATTAACCTACTATGCTGCTTTTTTTAACATATGAATATGTTTTCTTTCTATACGATTCAGGTGGGTTGAAACATTTGCAAATAAATCGTAGGGATCAGAACATATTTACTCCTTAATATTTCAGGACGCATTACCTAAATATAAGTAAATTTGCTTTTAATAAACATAAGGCTTGTGGTATCTAAGAGAAGCATAGTATTAACAAATCCATAACAACAATATAAACAATACTATTTAGTTTACACATCATATTTATTTTCTTTTTCTCCAAATTGACTTTTATGGCTTTTAAAAATAAAAATTCACGTGCTTGTTTTTTAGGTATGTTACATTTATTATTTTTCAGTCTCGAAAACAGCCATTTTTTGCTTGTGACATCAAGGAACTTACTTTTTGCTATTTCATTTATTGTGAAGTGAGAAGCCCAGAACTACCTGTAATTTGTAATACGTGGAATTTCTTCGTTTGTAGATTCTTACACACACAAACTGTGGTTGAGTTGAACTTCCCATTGCTTTTCCATTCCTGTTTTCTGTGTGGTTTCCAGGAATGAAAGTGTAATGACTCAAAACTAATGAGAGTAGAATTCTTCCATGTGTGAAGTGACACTAGACAGTCACTCCCATGCTAACCGTGAGAAATAGCTGGCACATCTAGAAACTCGAGGTTTTTCTTCACCCAGAGAGGCCTATGGTCACTAGGAAAAGAAATGAAATGAAGCCCAAAGAGTTAAAGGACCCGCCCTAGAACTAGAGCGTACCAGCTCTTTTACCTTTGTCTGAAGACAGAGGGAGGAAGGGGGCTCCATAAAAGCAGCCAAAACCAAGTATTAAAGGCCGAGATGGTTCCAATGTGACAGTTTAGAATAAAGGGGAGTACCAGCTACTGGTGGAGTCCGTAGTTATTACTCCCGGCTCTTTTCATCTGGCTATACTGGTGGCTAGAGGGAAACGCTGAAGGCAGACTGGAGGCTGGGGAGGACGCATTCATCCCCCTGTTAGGGTGCCTGAGTCTGAACAGGAAGGAGCAATAACCACCTTCTGCTCCCTAAGAGGAGCTGAGCTTTGAATAACAATAGTAGTTTACTACTGCACGAGGGTGAAGGGCTTGGAAGGAGCCTTCGGTGGCCACCCTGTAGCGACCACTGAAAAGTTATATTGGAATTGGGAGACTGAGAAAAACCTGTGTCACTAGAAATACCTTTCCCAGCACAAGGTAATAGCATTCTACTTGTTCAGTCTTTTCTACTAACTCTCCTCATACACACTCAGTTTTATGCAGGTCTGCTACTATCAGATCAGCAGTCAGTAACCCCCAGTGTGCCAATGAATGGGTTCTTCCAGTCTCTTGTCCTGCCCCCATTATTTCTTGTGCAGGAAGATGAAAAGGTTGGTGAGTAAGTGTAGACTCTCCTCGTATCTGGTATTCAGTTATTCTTTAAAATCTTTAATGCCTTAAAGTTAATAACAGTAAAATTCGGATCCACCTTCATGTCTTCCTACCTTCAATCAAGATCTCAAAGTAATAGCCAGAGAAAATAGGTGCCTAATTATAGTCCTAAATATAATTTACCCCAATCTTTATATTTTAAATTTGAATATATTGTCTTCTACTCAGAGAAAATTATGAGCCATCCAAACAAAATAAGGAAAAACATAATTATCCATTCTGAAAGATAATACAGTTAACAGAAACAGACCTCGAGATAGCAGGGACTTAAAAAACAAAAATTGTGAATAATATTAAAGGATCCAGAATAATGGTGACCAATGTGAATGAAGAAATATTTTAACAAAAATAAGAAAATGATTTAAAGTCAAATGGAAATGCTAGAAATTTAAAAGAATATGTAGAAATGATGAATCATGTTGACAAATTTTCCAAGAGAGTGGTCATATCTAATGATGATTAGTTAACCTAATGATTGACCAATAAAAATAGATTCAAAAATGTAAAATAAAATGGAAACATATCTAAAATTTATCACAACTGTGAGAAAGTCTCAAATGATCTAAGACATAAATGTCATTCTGGAGAATGACAGATATTGGTCACAGAAAATATTTAACAACATAATAGCTGGTGATGTCCTAAAATTGATGAAAGGATACAAAATATAGATTGAAGAGCCCTCCAAGAAATATAAACAAATAATAGAAAAAAGAAAAAGAGTAGACATTTCATAGTTAAGAGTATGAAAACCAATATTAAACTGAACATATTAGTGAACTAGGGATTCAATAAATGTCACATACAGAAGGATATATACAAATATTCCTAGTTTAACAACCTTACTGTTTAACAATTCAGATGACTGAGGCACACTGTTGGGACTTACAACCTGTCTTTTTCTTTGTATAGTTCTGTAGATCTTGTTGATAGAGGAAATGTCTTTTTTGTACAGTACACCCTTTTTTATAGAGCAGTATGATTTTTGCTGATTGTACTGTACAGTGAAGTACTGTAGTTTTATGATCTGTTATACATTTCGGTACTGCATGTCAGAGTTACACCAACAAAAGCAAAGTCATCAAGTTGGAGTTTCCTTTGACTATTTCTTTGTTCTGAATTTTGTAATGTACATACTCTATACAATTCCTCATTTCTCAACCAATTCATTTAGCAACCTAATCGCAGGAACAGAACTTGTTCATTAAACTAGTAATGTCTGTATAAGCGTTACAGCAAGATTCTCATCCTTAGATAAGCCAGAAGACAATGAAGATATATCTTTGAAGTATTGAAAGAAAGGGAAAAAAAAAAAAACTAGAATTCTGTAGTTATTTAACCAATTCTATACTGAATTACCGAAATTAGCTTTTTCAAGTCACACTAATATCTTCCAAAAATGATGCAAAATTAATATATGTATGGACCAGGAAAAGCTAGAAAAGTTCATTAACAGACATACGCACTACAAGAAATTTTAAAGGAAATTCTTTAGAAAGAAAATATCAGATGACAGTTTGGTTCTACACTAAGAAAATAAAAATGCCAGAAATTATATGAACTTAAATATATATGCACGTGTTTGATAATATTTTATATATGATTATGTATTATAATGATACTTCATTGTCTTCAGCAAAATACTAAATACTAAAATACATGCTCACATCACTCAGAGTTATCCCATCATTCCTGCCACTTTCTGAAGCAGTTCTGGAAGTCCACTTTCGTAAATATCTTCAAGAGGTGTGATCAACAATATGACGAATGCTGCTGCCTCGTTGCCGTCCAACAGAGAGACAAGTGTGCAAGAACATCATGGTTTGTCCTCGTCTGCTTTATTTGCACAATCTGACGCTGTGTGACTTCCCACTTTTCCAGACAGTGAAAATGACCGTGAAAAATCAATGTTTCAATCCATTCCGGACATCAAGGCAACCAAAACAAGACAATTTAAGATGCTCAGGAAGGAGAATGCTTGAACTGCTTCAGATAGTGGCAAGAAAAATGGAATCTGTGTGTTTGAAATGAGGAGTATTTTGAGGGGGATTAAGGGCAATGTGGTTTTTACCATAGTCCTTTTTTTTTTTTTTTTTCCTAATTTACGTTCACCATTATTTGGGTCCTACCTTGTTCACCCTTCCCTTCCAAGTCACATTCTCAGTGAACCATCTCTTCTGACTAGGCACCACCTCTCAAGAGCATATTCAGCTGTGATATTACTAATGGATTAATCCCCTGGTGAATACTGTGTGCCCTTGATAAATACCATCACACTCTGTGGCTGGACTACAGTCTCGACTCTAGAATTTTATCTTAATTTCTCTGTTGGCTTTTGGTCACTTGGGGTATTTTAAAAATAGTTTTCCTAGGAATTCTTACTTCTCCTGCTTTACAAAGAAGACCTAGACTGATGTCGTTTTCTTAGAGTTACCACATTAATTACGTATATGATAACTTTAATGATGTTACCATTTTAGCTTTCTTCAGTTATACATATATTAAAGAGTTTAAAGAGGAAGAATAATTCATCATCTAGATAATCACTATTTCTGTTGCCTTTCCCCTATTCTTTTTATGAGAATGTCTTATCCTCCACAGACCTCCTCCCCTCTTACCCTCTTGTTCTTTCCCTGAATATTTTCACACAGAATTTTGCACTGACACTTCCTTTTAGGGGAGAAGGGAAATGTAACGATGTTTTGCACTGACACTTCCTTCTAGGGGAGAAGGGAAATGTAATGATCTCTTCTGTTTTCACTGTTTTTGATGAGAAGTCTACAACCACTCTTTCCCATTACACAATATGTCATTTTTCCCTTCCTGTTTTCACGTTGTCCCCTTGGTTTGGGTTTTTAGAAATTTGATTATGTGGGTTAGGGATCTAGCTCAGTGATAGAGTGATTGCCTCGCTTGCCTGAGATGCTGGGTTCAAACCCTAGTACCAAAAAAGAGAGAAGAAATGAAATTTCATTCTGACACATCCAGGCACGATTTTCTCTGACTTTTTCTTTAGAGATCTCTCTGTTTCATTAAGCTATAAATTTATGTCACTCACCAAATTTAGGAAGATTCTGGCCCTTGTTATATCAAATGTTTTATGTTCAGCAATCATTTTTCTTCCCCTCCTGGGATTCTAATGTCAGAAAAGTTACATCTTTGCATAATATCCAACATTATCCTGAGATCTACTTTTCTTTTCAAGGTTTGTTCTTCATACTTCATTTGAATCATGTCTATTGAACCACATTCAAATTCAATGATTTTTTTTCCTCTTTAAACACCATTCATCTATCAAGCCCATACAGAGAATTTCCTGTTAAATTTCAGATATTATATTTTAAAATTCTAATTGAAATATAAATTTTACTTTTCTAATGCAAGCATATTTCTCTCCATTTACTTCAAAGTATTTGCCTTTATATAATGGAGAATTACTATATAATTGTTTAAAGGTTTTCTTTTTTTTCTTTTTTAATAATTCTAACATCTGTGTCACTGGAGGGTTGAAGTCTATTGATTAGTTTTTCTTTTGAGCATTGGTCATATTTTCCTGATTCTTTGCCCACTAAAGAACTTTATATTATGAGACTCTTCGATATTATAATTGAGACTTTGGAGCCCATTAAAATCCTCTGAATTTTTTTTGCTAGTCATTCAAACCAGTCAGGTTCAGACCACAGATTCTGTTTAGCTTCTATCCACACGGTTCGCCTCTCGGTTTAGATTTCCCAGGCTTTGCTACACTGATTGTGTCTGTCTTCCTACATGTACCACCCCAGCTGTGAGCTAGGACTTAGGCAGTAGTTTACATCATAGTTCGGCTCTCAAAATACTTGGTAGGTTTCTTGTGTGCGTTTCACTTTGGAAAGTAAATTGGGGATTTGTGTTGGTTCATATGGATACTTTGAGTACTTCTTTCCTTCCAGGAATTTTTCTCCATGTTCACTATAAAAATTTCCTTTTTCTAGTCTCTTGCCAGAAAACCAGTATTTCTCTCAGAATTTTTGCTTTTAGTCTTTAAATTGCCCATATGTATCCCTATGGGAGAGTGATGCACATTTTCTGTATGTTCCTCACGCCCTATGTGTCCCTTTCCTAATCCTTTGCTCCAAATGATGGACTTTTTGTCAGGGTTTTAGATTTTCTGTCAACTATTTATTTTCTCCAAGTAAATATTTGCTCTTTTTTTTGGTAGAGAATTAAAAAAAAAAGACACCTTCTTTAGCTATTTTAAAAGAAAATTAAAATGCAATTTACAGGCTGTGTGTGTGTGTGTGTGTGTGTGTGTGTGTGTGTGTGTTACTAGGAATTGAACGCAACGCTTCATGCATTCTAGGTGAGAAGGAGGAGGAGAGGAGGGAGAAGAGGAAGGAAACGGAAACAAGGCTTTTGTAAATGAGGAGAGGAAGAGGAGTTGAAGGTAGGGAAGAGAAATGAGAAAAAAAGAATTATGACATATTATGTACAGGTACAAATTCTCTATGATAAATGTGATCATTACAATGGCAAATATGTACTAATAAATTTTTTTTAAAATAGAAGAAGTAGACTTCAAAGTCCCTTGCAGGGATTCTCTTTGGGAAAACTCACTAATTTCCTACCCAAACTATCAAGATGTTTACCAATGTTTAAATTTTTCTATGCAAAGTATCTCAAAATACATGAAATACTAAGAAATATTGATGGAGAAGTATTTAGAACTGCTTATAATTCATTTCATTTTAGGTGGCTTTAAAGATCAATATACCATTTTGAAGTAATTGTTCATTTAGCACTAAAGAGTTTCCATCATATATTTCTTATGTTAATATTTATTTTTGCTAATGTACTCTAAAGGTTGTGCTGAAGACCTGACTTGGATGCTCTTATCTATCATGTAGAGTGATACAATAGCACTCTTTTTGCTATTGAAATTAAAGTGTCTTATTATAGAGTGATATTTATGCTATACATGTTCTTAGCAAAGTGGAATTTTTATATTATGTCATTAAAATGAATATTAAAATGCTACATTGGCAAAATATAGATCTTCATTTTTCTTTAGCATAGATAAATTGTAATGGAGAAGAAAAAATGGAATAGAGCAGAATGATCTGAGTTGAAGTCTTGGACTTAAAAGCAGAGCCATGTGATTTTTTAAAGACATGTTTTAAATTTCCTTTACTCAGTTAAGTGGTTAGAGAGATGGAATAAAGTATCTACAAAGCATCTTACATTTCTCCCAAATATTTTATTCAAGACTAAAATTGAACAGCTGATCACTGAGCTTGTATAAGAGAAGCACAGTATAGACCCTTCATTGTCACTATTATAGATGCTTTTGGTACATATTTTTCACGGCCCAGTCTAAATTCTGCTCCTTTTCTGATAAAAAATAAATTGCAGATTTTATTTTGGAAACCAATAATCACTGTTATGATGTGAGTTGGTTTCTAACTAGGAAAGTTGTTCTCCAACTTTAAGTATACCAGAAACACCTGGAATGCGTGTGACGTGCAGATCGTTGTATCCTTCACACAGTCCGCACTTTGGTAAGTAAGAGAGTTTGGAATGTGTATTTTTAACACGGCAATGCTGGTGCCTCGAATCTCTCAGGTGATGCCAGTGCTGTAGATAAATGGGAAACACTTGCAGACACAGTAATCCAGAGTAAGTCACTTCGTTTTCTAACTTCGGTGGGTTCCTGCAGTGTCCGTGAAGCCTTGTAACCCAAGCCAGTGCGATACTCTCCATGCTGAATCAGACACAAACACATGAGGGTGTGGCGTGGGCATTTTGAGATGTAGTGTCGGTTGCTTACGGCACAGTTTGTCAGTTGTGTGTGGTGGTCAAAGTCACAATGATGCCAAATAATGTCTGCCAAGGTCCAGTGAAATAAGCAATGTCTTCCTGTGTTTGTGCAAAGGCCAATTCAGAAAGCTCTTTTCCTTTAAACTGGGTGACATCACTTCTGTCTCCAGGAATGTCTTAGTCATTTTTCTCATTGCTGAGACAAAATACCCGCTACACACAAGTTAAAGTAGAAAAGATTGATTTCGGTCACAGTTTGTAGAGGCTTCAGTCCATAGTCCGCTGGCTACAAGGCGGGGCAGCACGGCAGAGGGGTGTGGCAGAACAGTCAATGGCAAGGTAGGAAGCAGCGAAGCTACAGGCAGCAGCAGAAAAAGAAGCAGTAGAAGAAGCCAGCTTGCGTTTTGCTTTTATCCCATCCAGGATATCACCCTTTTGAAAGGTGCCACCCACACCCAGGGTGGGCCTTCCATTACTCACACCCAGAATTGTGCTAATCAATGGACTAATTTAGTACCACAAACCCTTAATCCCAGTATCATACCCTTAGCACATATTCACACATCCCAGATCCAGCCAGCTCTGAAAAGCCCCACCTATGAACACATGATGCTTGTGTGAAGTACATATAGATACAAGCCATATCGAAGAAACAGATTAGTTACCTTGTCCTCCAGGAAGTCTTCCTTGATTTACCCATTTCTCAAAGTAGGAGTACTATTGTCAACATATTCTGTGAATATATCTGTTATAGGATTTTGTTAATCTTTATTATGATGTCTTTCATATATCTGTTGTTTGTGTTCATTAGATATTTGGTCTTTAAGAGCAAAGGAGTTTTTTATTAATCTGTTAACTATAATGTTTCAAACAATCTTATAGGTATTGTGGCTCAATACATCTTTGTGGACTAAAAAGGTGGGTTAATGATGGATGAGGTGCAGAAGGGACAGTAAAGGAGTAGCACGTCCAAGAAGATTTTCTGGGACGGGGATTGTTTGCACTCGCACTTCTTCGTGAAGTCACTTAAGTCTGCACATGAGACGTTATTGTCACCACAGTCCTTTACCCTTTTCAAGAAAGTGTCCATGTGCTTCAACTTATACTGAGAATGACAAGTAAAATGCTCAAGGGGATAAGCGGCGATAGACTGGAAAATTTAAACTGTAGCAGGAAAGACACAAGCTGAGAGGAAACAAGTCTGAAGTTTAAAATTTGTAGAATGCAGGGATGAGAGAAGGTGTATTTATTTAACACTAACAGTAAAACAAACTAGCATTGGGTCTTTCCTTAGGGATGTAAGAAATGGCATGAGTGCATATTTTTAAAAAGAAATTCTACTTTGCATAAATATTAGTAGAGGGCACATTCATCCTCTATCTACATTTTTGTTCTTGCCAATTTGTTCTGTCAAAACAATTGTCTCCCTTTTAAACTCTAAGCCACATGACAACACTTTGTGATAGACCGGCTGCCTCAACTCATGTCTCCTTTTTTTTCTGGATTCAATATGCCATGCCTTGTTCCTCCACTGAAGTCAGAGTCCACACTAACTGTCAAAATACTGCCTTCTCAAAGCACATATTTATGAAAAGATGCACTACCTCCAACTAGGTTGTAAGGTCTTTGTTGTCAGATATTAGGGCAGTCAGGGACTGGGGATTTAGCTCAGTGATTAGAGTGCTTGCCTTGTAAGCACAAGGGCCTGAGTTCGATCCCCGGCACCACAAAAAAAAAAAAAAAAAAAAAAAAAAAAAAAAGATATTAGGGCAGTCAATTTAGGCACATCTTGCACGCAGGCTTCAATTCAGCAATGCGATGGCTGCCTGAAATCTTTTCATGAGAGGGATGCTGAGGACTGAGAAGAAAGAGCCTGATGATCTCACAACTGTAGATGGACAGAGAAAGTGACATTATATGTGCCTTATCTATTTTTTCATTCATTTTGTACCTTCGAAACCTGTAGGAGATAGTTAAGCACATACAGAGACTATTGAGTGGTTCAATAATAAAAAAATGTCTGGAAGTTAAATGGCCACCACTTGAAGCACCTTGTAATTGTAGAGCTCAAAGGTAACTTATATTAATCTAATGATGTCTCAACAAATTGAATATTCAAATATTTATACAAGTTTTTCTCTTCCTAAATTGTGATATATATTATATATATAAAATATGGATATTTTACATATATATAAAACAGATATTATATGGATTATACATTATATATATGGATATTATATATATAGTATGGGTATTATATATAATATGGATATTATATATATAATATGGGTATTATATATATAATATGGGTATTATATATATAATATGGATATTATATATAAAATATGGATATTATATATATAATATGGATATTATACATATAATATGGGTATTATATATGTAATGTGGATATTATACATATAATATGGGTATTATATATATAATGTGGATATTATATATACACAGTTTTTAACTTTAACCTGCAATCCTTGGGCTATATTTTTCTCCAATCATGAAGTTTTCATTCTTTGCCATGAACTATACACTTCTCTTTAAAATCGGAATTTATGTTGCAATTATTAGCTATTAAAGCTTCAAATCTAAATCAGTGTAATAGCCTGTCTTCTATATCTGTCACTACATTTGTGCAAGACTTCACCTAACCACCTCAAGCATATCAGAATTTGAATCTACTTTGGCTATTTCAAAAGACACAGTTTGACTAGCAACTTGATTGTTAATTCTTTTTTTTTTTTCTTTCAATAAAGTGCACTCAACCTATTCTTACCACAGAAATACCTTATTTTGTGTTTATGTTCAGGGATGAAAATTTCTGCTTTGCTCAGATTTCAAAAATCCCTTTATTAAAATAGGTGGGAAATGCGCTTTTCGGTGCACTTTTCCCCAGGGCTGGGGCTGCTTTATCTACTCGTGGGCTCAAGCTGCTAAGCCCTGAACCTTTTGTCACAAGGAACCATATAAGGGAGATTTTGTTGATTTTACTTCTTCTGGACAGTATTTTTTATTTCATTATCATTAGCTCCCATTAGCAAAATTTATTCTGAACTTATACATATTTATTAAATTTCTTCTCTGTCATCACATTGTTAAGTTGTGCATCTGTGTGTTCGGGGACATCTACAAAGATGATGTAGACCATGCGCCCAATAAATTGACTATTAAAAAGACAAACCAACTGCTTACAAAATAGTTATGTTTTATAAATAAAATGTGTTATGATAGTCAAATATATGTGTTATGACAGAAATATTTCTAAGCCTTTTTTATCATTTGTATATCTCAAGATTTACAATATATCAGTATAATTTCTATAGCTTGGATATTTTCCTTTCATTTTTTAGTTCACTCATTTTTATTACTCTGTCTCACAACAATCTCCTATTACTGCTTAGCACTATTAATCTTAAACATTTTAATTACTCTTTGTATACACTACATACTTCTTTGATGTGAGAATAGCAGTAATAAGGCATAAGAACAAACAAACTGGAGATACGTCCTTTCCAAGACCTGGAAGAATTGATACATGTTGACATGAATTACCTGCAAAGAGAGACGCGGAGATGGACACAGGCTCTGACAGCAGACTCTCCTGGGCAAGATTGCTATGAGTCGTTTTATCACCAGTCGTGGATGCGCTCAGGTCCGTAGCTTCAATCAGCCTCCTTTTCTCGCTCTTGCTAAATACATCGTACCTTTCCCACTACCTGCTTTGTACTTACTGCAAACCGGAGGTGAGGGAGATTGTATTCAATGGGCAAGAGTTAGCTTGACATTTTTTCTTCAGTCACTTTCTATACCTGATACAAAAATGTATCAGGTTTATTTCTATATCTGTTTCCTGTGAAAAGTTGGGGAGAAAACTGAAGAAATATGAATATTCTCTGAATAATGAAAACTCTAAGCAGGCTATAGCGGTGGTAGATATTTTGTGCTCGCTGCACACACATGTGTTGCCATATATTCTGCATTTAAATATAGATACTCCATCTCCAGACACAAGTACATTGCTGAGAGCAAGTTGTATCTGTTCTTCACAAATTTCTTTGTCCAATCAACCTATGTTGCATTTTCTAATGTCAATTAATTCTATATGATGGATTTTAATACCTACACAATATCCACTGCTTCGGTTCTGTGTCTATATACATTAATTGATTTAACTCACCCTTTATTCTTAAGCATTGAATGTTCTGACATTTTATAACTCTAAAAAGAAAGCAGATATTTTGTAATCTTATTTGGATACATTTCTCTAAATTAATTTATCAAAAAATACAGATTTGGGGGCTGGGAATTTATCTCAGTGGTTAGGGCGCTTGCCTAGCAAGCACAAGGCCCTGAGTTTGTTCCTGGCACCAGAAAAAAAAAAAAAAAAAGATGTTTTTCAGTTTTTTTTTAAGCTATTACCATATTTCTTTACAAGGATATTGCTTTTCTCCCAATAACTGTCTGTGAGATCATTTAAAAAATCTAAATTGTCATGAATAAAATATGCATTGAGATTAGAATAATTGAGGTTTTATGTTAGGTGCTAGGGTGTTTCAGTAATGCATAAGATTAGGGAAGGTTTTAATTTCATGTTCAAATTTATTAGGAGTTTAGGGCTATGCCCATGATCTATTGGATCTATATCAATTCAAATTTATTAACATAAATGGGTTTATAATATCATTACCTTATCATTTTAATGTCTCAGGATCTAAAGGGGAAGATTTTATTTTCATGCCTGGTATTGGTTATCTTCGTTTTTTTTTTTTTTGTTTGTTTTTTTTGTGGTGCCGGGGATCGAACTCAGGGACTTGTGCTTGCAAGGAAAGCATTCTAATCACTGAGCTAAATCCCTAGCCCCTGGTTATCTTTGTTTCCTCTATTTTTATTGTCATTTCTGAAGAATCAACTTTTAGCTGTATTGATTTTCTGTTTTGTGTCAACAGAATTCTATACAGTTACTTTCTGCTGTTATATTTCTTATATGTTTATTGCATTTTATTTGGGTTTACTTTTTAAATTTGTTCTATTTCTTGTGATACATATTTAGGGTTTTTTTCAGGTTTTTTGAGGTGGTTGATATTAATGTGAAAGATTAAACAGTATAGTTTTTAAAAGGTAATAGAGGAATAAATGGGAAGAATTCTTAAACAGAATATAAAATTCTTAACTAAAAATGTTTTAAAAATTGATAAAGAAAAAGTTTGTGCATAAGCTTTAATAAATTTATGTTCATCAAATTGCATTACTGAGGGTGAAAAGGAAAGATTCACAACAGGATAAACCATATAAAATGCAAGAGTCTTCTTTGGATTGCATACAGAACTACTACAACTCCGTTTTAAAAAACAAGTAATCGTTCCAGTACCCATGAATCCAATTGATCCAATAGCATTACAAAAAAGTTGCCATATATGATTTGAAATATGAAAAATACCAACTGAAATTACAAAGAAATGAATAGTACACATCCATCCTCAGGGCCAGCATTAATAAGGTAAATAATTTCATAGAACTAAATGATTTCTAGAGGAATAATCACTGGATAATCAAATCATCAGGTGGAAGATCATTGAGTACAGAGTATTTTCTGACTTTCTTACCTTCCCAGATCAGGGTGCTGAGTAAAGTTGTTTTTTCAGAAAGACGCTTACAGTGAATTCAGTAACTCCAATAATCTAATATTTCATCAGGAATCTGGTTTCCATTCCTGCTGTTTTCTGGAACTCTGAATGGCGAGTTGAGTGATGGAAGAGAAAACATACTCTGGTAGACTCAAGAAAGTACCATTTGTAGCTGGAAGTTTTGATCAACAGTAGAATACATGCTTAGCAAGCACAGGCCTGTTTTCAGTCTCTAATGCCAAAAAAATTTTATTAAAGCATAGATCATGTAGAAAAGAGATGTTTGTCCAACTTTCTGCATAGAATAAATGCTAGGTTTCTGACTTCTTTTATAGTGTCTATCATGAGACGAAGCATGGATTAATCACTAGTTATTTTTACTAGTTCAAGTCTATTTGGTTTTATAACCAACAGAAATTCTTCTTAAAATATTACAGAGCTTTTGTTTGTTTCAGTTTATTTTCACTTTGAAATATATTAGTCTCTGAGGGCATTTTTATTCTATTAGAGTAATCATAATGTATTCTTATGATTATTTGTCCTTTTCACTAGATTTTCACTTTTGTGAATGTAGAAACTATGGTTTGGGGAGGTTTATTATTAGTTCTTGGCACAGTACAAGTGTGTGTAATAACTTTTCAAGGAATTAATACAAAACTCACACACTGGATGTTATTGTGAAATTTTAAGAGAGTGAATCCATGTTTGGCCACATATCGTTATGTTCTAGAAATTATGTTATTAATATTCTCACCATTTAAAGGAAGTGCTCATGGATGCAAACTAACGGTTAGCGTTCTATTGTGTAGATTGGGGCAGGATTGTGGGTGGGGTAAGGTGGAGTTGAGCTGGGAATATGTTCCTTATGGTGGATGACAATCCACTATTTTGACTTGACCAGTAAGGAAACCAACGAGGTCTGCCATAAATCTCATAGAGGATCTTGAATTTGGAGCTCATGAGTTTTGGCTAAGTATATGAGAGATTATGGTTTGGCAGGAAGATGCGATAGAAAGCTGGTAATGAAGGAAAAGTGTGTAATAAGCATCACGATGAGTCTCAGTGATTAGTTAGTTGTACAGGGAAAGAAAGCAAAAAGATGCTCTTGAATGTGATTATTAAGACTTGGGGAATGTGCTCTGTTTGGGCCTCTTCCATTCCTTTGCCATGTGTGTTCTGGAACAATCGGGCTTTCTCTTCAGGATTTTTTGGTCCCAGCTACTTTTCTTTCCCTTTTCCATTTTTTTTTTCACTCTTTCTCGTGTACATTTTCACTTTTTTTTTTTTAAGTCTACTTCTTTATTCGTTTTACTATTTATCTTTCTCATTTACTTCTCCCCATAACTAGCCAACTTATAATTGAAGTTCACTGTTATTTTCTGCATTTATTCTACAGATCAAGAAAAATAGACGATTGCACAGCAAGATTCTAGTTAATTAGAAGACAGTGATGAATAAGATGCAGTATCTTTCCTCAAGACATTTTATCACCAAAGAATGGTAAACATTCATTAACTCATCTGTTTATTCAATCATTATTTATTTACTCTGGTTACATAGTTAAATAATATATGATCTATGTTTGCAAAGAATCCTAAAATGATCTAGAAATATTTAAAATATTTTTACCATTTATCAAGACAAGATGTGAAAGAATGCACTTTACATTTTTAGTATTGATTACTGAAGGGATTACTAGAGGTGTGAAGGGGAAAAATTCCTATTTTTCTACTTATGACTTAAGTTTATTTCAATGAGAATGTATTGTTTTACTATTATGCTAATCTATGCAATTTAAAAGGTACCAAATAAAATGGTCTGCCTCTCAAATACGTTTGTATCTTACAGTTTTTGAAGATTTTCTTGTATTCATAGCAAACGATTTTAATTATTATTAATTTTATTTGTCTTGATTTCAATTTACTTTCATCCTTTCACTCAGGGGCTATTAAACAGAGAAAAAAATTTTCTTGTACTGTTTTAGCATTACTCTATTACCACGCTCATTCAAAAAAAAATCATTACCTAATAAAATCTCAAATCATATATTTATTGTCTTATTCAAAAATTTTATTTAAAATTTCCTTTACAACTACATTTTGGTCATGCAATCAATCTTACTTTCTTTTCCAACATTTTTAATAGTGCGTGTAGATCATGCAGAGTAATGGGTTTCATTTTGGCAGGTTTGTATATGCACATAACATAAGCATTCCCCTCCTGAGTCCCCTTTCCTCACACTATCACTCGCTTCACATGTGTTTTGGGGGAGAGTCAATGCATGTGATGTACTTTGATCATATGTATCCCCCTATTACATGCTGTAACACAACCCTCCGCCATTTGATCCAGCTGTACCTCTCCTTGATGTGTATCCAAAGGAACTAAACTCACATACTATAAAATGGCCATTCCCATGAAGATTTAAATCAGTGAACATTATTGTTCATTTACAGTATTCTCTGAAGTCTAGGCAGCCAGGAACAGCAAGCCTGCCTGAAGGGTCTGTGCATCCTCTTCCTTCTAATTACTTTCTCTCCTGAATGAGACAGGAGAGTATCTTGACATCTTCAAGCTCTTGACAAGAAAACTATCTCAGCTGAAAGTACCTTCCTTTCCATCACATCTTTCCACTTCTTTTTAAACAAATTTTACTGGAATTTCAAAAGTGAAACAAAAACTATCATAATAAGAGCATAAACTTTCAGTTCTAGGTGGGGGTTTGTGGCAAAGAAAGTGTCTTCTTAAACTTACTTGAGTGAGAGGCTACGCCACGCTCTGGTTGGCAAAGAATCACCCTGCTTGTCAGACCCCGGCTCCGTCACCTCCTCATAATGGATGCTGAGTCAAGCGTGTGGTCTCTGCTGCCTAAGAGATGCTGTGCTGGTTTTCTTTACTTCTCGGGAGGATCTTGCCATGCCAAGTCAATTTGCGATGGCTCGGATCTTTCAACAGTCTCTTGGTCTGACTCCAGAGTTCACAAGTATCAGATGATCACAACCTCCTTGTGTAAACTTCAGTATCTCAGAAACTCAATCTAGAAGTCAGCTTTTGAACTTTAAAACTGGAGCTCTCCATACTGTCTTTTGAATCTATGGAAGGGTTACTTGGTAACTCACTAACGTGCCATTCAATTTGGGGACTTTGGCTTACAGCCCTGGAGGGGAGACACAGAGACTTGGAAGAGAAGAGGCAGATGAGCGCTGGCAACACCGCTGCATCCAATTAAGACTCATAAGTGAGACAGCAGGAAAGAGGAGAAAGTGAGAGGCAGGATACCAAGAACGCAAAACAAACAAACAAGAGACAAAACAACAATGAATTGCGTTAATTTTAGTGGTCAGAGTATCTCAAACTTTAGGCGAAGGTGGAAGAGTTTTGTGTAAGTACCTGGAGGCGTAGACAAGTGTGGACATCACGAACACAAAAGTAGTTCTAGGAATATGGAAAATAAAAATTTGTTGTAAAAATTCATGAATTATAAAAGTCAAACTCTTCTCTTTTTTCCACTTTTGTTTCTTTTTTAACTTGTAAGCTCCTCTCAGGGTAAACAATAAAAACAAAGTTAATGTTAACCTTATTTCTTATTTTTATTTCTGGCATATTTTTTATTTATAGTACGTCAAGATGAAATTGTTAGAGGTCGTACTATTCATTCAGATAACAACAATGTTAATAACATCAACATAACGTTCTCTGTTTATGTTGAATAAGAACTGGATGGCAATGTAAGGAAGGCCTTCGCTCTTTCAAGCAACCGACTTTTTCATTGAGAGAAAAGACATTCCTACATTTAAAAAATAAAGAAAGAAAATTGCGGAACAATATTTACTACCACTATGATCTATAGATACACACGCACACACATACACACACAAACACACACACACATGCACCTCTGTTTTCTAGATCATCATCACTGTTAACATTAACATTCTTGAAACAAACACTTTGTCTTGATTAGTGGTAGGGGCTCCTCAGTTTTTTCTTTTTCAAGTTTACAATCTTTATATTTAGAATAATTTTTTAGGTTTACAGAAAAAACTGAGCAAAAAGTACAGAAAGTTCCTCTACTTAGTCTTTCTTTAGCCCCCTTTCCTTCAAATTCTTTCATCCTCCATCAGCGGGGTGTAATTGTTATATCAATCGATGAACAATAGTATCAGTGAACCAATTACTGATATGTTGTTATTAAGTAAAGTGCATAGTTTATTTTAGGGTTCAATCTTTGTGCCATAAACTTCTCCGTGTTTTGATAAATGTGTAATGTCATGTAATTATCATTAAAGTATCATGCAGAATATTTTCACTACCCTAAGTATCTTCTTAAAAGTATGATTAAATATATTTCCTGAGTGAGGTGTAAGTGTATTTCTTGGATGAAAAACAAGATGTGAAATGGCCGTGACACTTGATTTTCACTTTAAAAAATAATATTTAGCTGAGTCATCACAGCAATCTGGAAGGCTGAGGCAGGAGAATGTCAAGCTCCCATCCTGGGGGACTTAGTGACTTAGTGAAAAATAAAATACAGTAAAATAAGATAAGAAAAATAAAATAAGAGGGCTGAGGACATAGCTTAGTGCAAAGGACCTGTGCTCAAGTCACAGAATAATAACAATTATAATTTCCTCCCTACTAGTCATACTAATATATGTTCCAAACAGTGTTTTGGAGTTTCGATTTCGCTTTCCTACTGCCAAAATTTTGCCAAATTTTAATTATTTTGCACAAAGTGTATTGCATTTCAGTGGCATTTTCTCCAGTTCTTTTTACGGGTATAATTGACCTTTCACTTTTCTTTGGATGATGATGGCTTTTTCCATGAAATTTGTTTGTCTATGAGCTAGGGGTGGGTAGATTGTCATTTTTAAATTTATTTTGGGTGTTTTTATAATTCTGGATACTTATCATTGACTTCCGGTTACGTTGCAAATATTGTATTTCAGTTTGCTTCGTGTCTCTTAACATTGCTTATGATGTCTTTTATTGAATGTAAGTTTGAGTTACAAAAATAAAAACAAAGTCTAGAACAGATAATGATATGCAAGGCATTAGTTGAAAAATCAAAACATTTGCCACAGTCCAGTTTTGTTGGGGACCCATCTTTGAACCAGCCACTACTTTCCACACAATATCTGGAATAGCATAAGCTGCATTTCTTCCCCGTTTCCTCTTACGATTGTGTATAGAAGAATTTCATTTTGTTTTTCTGCCATCCAACTATGTCATTCCACGAATAGTCCCTGCGATTCAGATTTCCTCATTCACAGAGCCCTTGTCTCCTGTGTTTGATGCTCCATAAAGGGCTGTGTACACTGATAGCACTCTATAAATAATCGAAAGATTAATAATTTGCATATACAGTGATCTGTAATTGGTTGTGATATACCGAGTAGTAATTTTGCATGAGGGATGCTCCTGTAAAATAAATTGTGCTTGCGTGTGTTTACTTTAGACAGGTAAAGTACTATATGGTATGCTGAGTTTTTATAAGTTTTAATTAGGTCGTCCTGCTTGAGTTACCAAAATAATCCGCTCTCCCCAATAATGAGCATGGGATTTATTTAGAAATGAATATCAATGGCTCATCTCTATGTTTTGGAATATGAACGAACTCTGCTCTGTGATATAAGCAGGTTAAATATTTTGCGTCCTATCTAGTCAGATTTACTGACTGATTCTTTCCCAAGGAGCAGCTGCCAAGCCAGAGAATGGAGATATTGAGGTCAGGGGTCCACTGCACCCCCAGGACTGTCCTCGTAACCCCACCTTTGGGGTAACAGAAAGAGCTCCGCTGGTGCTTCTCTCTCCAGCCAGAATGAGTTAAATGAGACGGGGAGACAAAATCATGCTGGAAGAATCTCACACTGCAAAATGAGCGAATGGAGATATTTGTCTTCCTTTCCACAGAATACACTTTTACACACGTAATGATTTTTTTGAAGCATGAAATTTTCAGTTTTGTCTAAATCAAAGCATTTAAAATAATAGAAATATGTCAAAGTTATCCCGACACATTCTTATTACTAGTAAGATACATTTTAACCTCAAAGAGGATTTTTAAAAATCTCACTAAGGTCAAATCAAACTCCTCCCGGGGAGAAGGACTGCGTATGCTGCTGCTCAAAAGGCTGAGGCACAATCTGTGTGCGATTTAGGTCTGGAGTAGTCTCCTTGTCCACTGATAGGTGCCTACAAATCCTGTATTTATGGTCAAGGCAGACACTACCCACAGGCAAAGGGATTGAACTCGTGTAGCCATACAGAGAAATGCTCATAATGCTTCACAATCTTGCTATATTTTGGAGATGAGATACACACTCCCTCAGAGAGAAGACAAAGGGTTTGTATTCAAACTAAGAAGGCATTCTACCCAGCAGCCTAGACTTAATCAGCAATTTTGTCGTAGGTGTTTTTCAGGAAAAGAGCAGTATGTTCAAAGACTTCCTGAGCTTGCCTCGATTTTGGGTTTCTCCCTTGAAATATGGCATTGAGGGAAGGAAGGAGCTGGAAGGAAAGTTCTTGAATGATAGAGCCTTCCTGTGGATATTCGAATGGTAAGTTCTGGCAAGCACTTACTAGGTGGAGGGAGGGGTAGGAAAAGATGGGCGAAAAAGAAGAAGAGCATTAACAGTAGGTAAAACTGTAGAACTGAGGCCGTCCTCCCAGAATTCCGCAAAAAGTCTCTACTTTCTGTGACACTCTGGTGTTGACATAGCTTTCATAGATGGACCACAAAGTCTTATTTCACTTCTGAAATGTTTTCCAAATCCTCCTCCACCCCAAATGTAGTTAAGTTCTTTCCAGTAAAATTTGAGAAGAGGAAGAAAAAGGGTCTTTGCCTGACTTCTATGCACCTGTTGCCTCTTTTGGTCAAATTTAGCCTAAGGAAAATTCTAAACCAAGTAAAGTTACATTTCACGCTTTGTTCCCATTTTCAACTCCTTCTTCAGAATTCCCGTAACTCTGTCTCAGAATGACAATGTACTCACGAAGTTCTAATCTTGACAGGGACACCTTTCTTTCCTAGACCACCACAGGGACTTTCTTCCATCCTTCTTCAAGCAAAGCACAGATTACCTTAAGATCATACACGTGTTAGAAGAAAAGCTTTCACTTAAACTATAAAGGTGAGAATGATTGGTAGCCAGAGCACCACATCTTTAACAGGTTGGCCAAGTAGGTGCTTGTTAATCTAATGATTCCATTACCTGTTAGATAATGGAATTTCTAACATGTTCACTAAGTAGACTTCAAAAAAAAAATGGGTTATGTGGGGGAATCATTTGAAAGAGGAAGAAAGTGTCACTGCTAGATCAGCTTTCACTAGGAAATATAGAACTCTCCAGTATTGGCTCCTTTTGAAAAAACTCTACTTTTCATAGTCGGTTTTAAATTGTCTTTTCTACATTCATAAATTCCATCAAAGTATAAACTTCATTTTTGATTGCTTTTGTTTTTGTTGTCATCTCATATTTTACTTCTGTCTTCATCCTTCACTGTCCCCAACCCATCAGGTACACTTTGGGTGTGTTCCGCTTCTTCCTCTCTCTCCCTTTCCTCAGAGTCTACGTGGGCTCGGCATGCCTTAGGAGCTCGTCACTGGTAGGTGGAAGTTGCTTATCTGGAAAGAATTATATATATGATCACAAAGTAAGGTGTTTCTTCGTACGGGTTCATGAATCATAATATTCAGGAATGCAAGTAGTGTCAGAAAACAATTACTATTCAGTGCTACAGTGTCGATGAGCAAAGGGCTAAGAGAAATGTTGGGCAACAAAGTTACTTCACAGCAATGGTAATAGCCAAGTCACAGAGGTGTCTTAACAAAGAATAACCAAAGACATCATTCCAGGTGGCGAAACTGGTGTAGAAAACAGTATTGAAAGAATATGAATTTTTTTCCTGAGATTGTGTCAAACAAGATCATTAATTTTGTGTAAGAAAATGGTCAAATAATACCAATTTCTTGTGGTTCAACCAATAGCTAAGTAATCTGAGGGCTGTGGAGTGCTGGAATATAGGAAAGCTTGAGAAGATGGCTCAGGATCATCTTGACAGCCTTTTTCATTCTAAGATTAGGCTTTAGGGGTCCTTCTTTTTTTTTATTTTTTTGGGGGGGCTCGTCCGGGATAGGGGTCCTTCTTATCCACATATGTTTTCAGAGAAATTGAAGGCTTTGGAGAACGTCTGGGGGCATGATGAAATGCCGCTTTGGGAAAATGTCTGGAAGTGGAATTCAATGCCAGAATATCAAAACCGATGGTGTCAGCTATTTGACTAACCTAAAGTAATAAAATGATCTCCAAGTGCCGATGGGTGACCCTCCCAACACTCTGTGACCTCTGCACCGTGGGTGACCTTCCCCGCATTCAGGGACTAACTCTTCTTCCCGATGAGTGAACTTACAGCATCCAGCCACTTGCACACATGTTCTTATAAATTTTTCTTATTAGAGAAGAATTAGTGAAGAATCAACCTGGTAGAAAATATAGATGGATTCTTAACTGGTCTCTAGATAGGGAAAGCTTCGTAAGCACAAGAGTATTAAATAAATTAGTTAAAAAGTCAATAGATTTGATCACATAAACCTTTCAAACTTTTGCATGTTAAAAACCAATATAACAAAAATTAAAACTCTAAAATAAATCATTAAAAATTTGGCAACATATATGACAAAGGTCACATCTGTTACTTCATAAAGTACGCTTATATATTAGTAAGAAAATTATATTAAAAACAAATCAAATTGACAGATAAATAACAAAAGGAAAATAAAGCTGATAAACACATGAAACTATTCTACTTAGTAATAAAAAATGACAAATTAAACTGCAACAGAGGGCTATTTTACCCATTTAATTAAAAATGTTTTATAGTTAATATTCAATGTTAGAACATATTAAGAAGATTCTCTATATATTGCCATTCTGAATTGAAGGAAGTCATGTTTAAAGACTTTGTGAAATTATATAAGAATGTTGCAAATGTTTGCATCATTTGACTTGGAAAGACCACAAGGAATTTTAAGTTTAAAAAAAAAAAAAGTTGCACAAAGATAGTCATCTTACCAAAACACAGGGGAAAAATTGAGTCTTTAAATTACTTAGATTAAGCAAACAAACAAAAACAGAATCCAATTTAGCTGGTTTAACAAAAAAGCAAATTTACTATGTAGATGTGAACAAAAAGGTGGCTCATGTATTTCCAGAGTGTTGAAGCCAAGTCTAAGAGCTCTGTGGCCGCTGTGAGATCACCCCAAACTCCTGTCGCCTGTCAAGGAAACCTCAGCTGACATTGCTGAGGCTAGATACCAGATGCCAGGACTTAGCCATCAGGACCTCCCCAAATGCTGGACCCCGCACTGTCTTCCTCACCGGATGTGGATCTGCCTTTTTCTTCCAGGTTCCCTCCTTGCTAGTGAAGGGTCCTGCAGGATTTTCTGACTGGTAGAGCCTGGCTCTGCCTCTCCTGCAAAAGACTGTGTGACAATGAGTGAAAATTTCTTACATGGAGATCCAGGACCTGTGCATGGGAAACTGCTTTTATACAAGAAGGATGTTCAAAAGTTCCTGTGAACCTAAACTAAAGAATAGAAAAAGTCCTCTACAAGCCTAAACAGCCTCAAATGGGAGAATTGTTAAATAAATTTGCATCCATAGGGTGGCTTAATTTAGGACCAATTAAAAGTCCTATTTTAAGAACACTGAACAGCATAGTACATAAATAAAGAATATATCTGACAATATCTAGATGCGAAACTATAAATATGGAATGGTTCTATTTTTAAATTTATGTACACAAAATTAGACATTAACATAAAATATTAAGCATAGATAAAATGGTGTGGTTTCATTTTTAAACTTAATATCATTAATATGCATTATTTTGTAAGAAGTACTCACAGCTACGAAAGTCCTATGACCTTATTTGTTTATTTCTGGATACGAAGAAGTCATTATTACATTTATCTGGGCAGGTAAAATATAAATGTCCACCTTTGGTACTTAATTACATCCACAGCCAGTCAATACTTGAAAAGGAGTAAAAGGTACTGATTCCCAGTCTACCCACACGCCTGGCTTTCAACACTTTTTATCCAAACACTTAAAAACTAAACTGTATACTCAGCTGACTAAACTTGACCTTCTTTTGGTTTTCAGCATTGAATACTCCAATCTGCATCCTTCTGTTCCGTAGAGAATGCCCTTGGTCAATCCTCAAGGGTCTTCTCATTGGCTAATCCAATCAGTGCCTACTTTTCTAATACTTAAACTGTGAGTTTTTTCTGTTGTATTTATTTATTTATTTATTCATTTTTGGGTGCTGGGATTCGAACTCAGGCCTTGTGCTTGCTAGGCAAGCACTCTACTACTGAGCTAAATCCCCAACCCCATATTTATTTTTAAATATCCTTATTTGCTAAGATATACTTTCATATTTCTGTAATACCGTACTCTCTAGGGTTTCATTTTACCCACACGACCATTTTTAATAGCAAACAAGTATTTATTTGGTGTTCCACTATGTTCTAGATATACCTGTGAAGTAGTTGGCAAAGTCCTCTCCCTAAAGGACTCCTTCATATAGTCCTTGCCTGTATGTTGGAGGAGGTGGGGAGAAATACTGAACAAGCAGATAACCATATAATCAAAGCAACTTCACTTGGTATTCCTCACTTTTCTCTGCCACAATCCTTTAGTGATGCTTAGGGTTCTCTCAATGTCTCTTTTCCCTCCAGACATATTCTTTCCTTTCTTGTGGTTCCAAATAATCTGTTTAGTCTTAGTCTCGACTCTGAACACATATATACAACTGTCCATCCACAGATATCTCCCCCGCAGGTCTGGCAAGCATCAAATCCAAAAAATGTCAAGATATGGTCACCATCTTTAAACTTGCTTCTTCAGGGGTTCTTGTCAGCCACGGGTGGGGGCAGGGTTCTACCCTAGCCTAGGGACTATGGTGCATTCATAGAAAGCACAGATCCTTGTGGTCTTTCTTAGTGTCTTCAAAGGAAAGTTCTGTCAGTAGAGGTATTTAGGTTTTTATATCTGGTCTTCTAGAACAATCTATATTACAAGTATAGGGAGTGATTTATTAAAAAAATAAACAAAAACACATGCAACCCTAAATACATACATACATACTAAATTTTTGAAAATTAGGTCTGGTACTCCAAAGTAATTCTATTCATTTCTGAAAATAAGTGTTAAAACTGAGGTCAAGGCCAGAAATCCTGATTTCAGTTTCCATATATATCTATAATTTAAATTTCTAGTTAGTACTGGGCTTTTGGCATTTATAGCATCTCGTCAGGATGAAGCATGTAGTAGGCCCTCAATAAATTATGTCCATTACCTTTTTGGGTTAAAGATCTATTATCTGGAGGCTGCTGATCAGTCAGTAAAGAAAGAAAGAACCCAGTAACTTGTTTACTATTTCAGTATAAGGTTTTTAATTTTTTGAGGGGAAAGTCAAAGACAGACTTATATACCTTTGATTCAACATTATGTGATGCATTTTCTGCACCGATTTCTTGACTTTGTTGTTGTCAAAGGTGCTGTAAGATCTCTTTCTTTATTTTGTTTTAACAGATATTTGGCCATCAAGTGAACTATTGTATTTTCAAACGTGTATTCTTTTCCTTTGTCTTTCTTAAAATTATATGTACATATAATTCAGTGTAACTGCCTAATGTGAGCTGGCCTGACCCATTAACAGTCTAATCCAGCTGGTGAGAGATTTCCATCCGCCTCACCCAGCAGCCTGGAATGCAAGTCCTCTGGCTGGGTTGACATGCCCTTATCCAGCTGAGCTGCTGGCCTTGGGGAGATGCTGTCCCTCTTCAAGAGAGCAAGGCAGCTGCTACAGGCCACGGTGCCTGCCCCAGCAGCAGGGAGCAGGCACGCTTGGGCCCCCTTCTCGGGATCTGACTGCACATTCCCTGAAACCACCTCTTTATTTGCTGGAAAATACTCGCAGAGGGAAGGGTGGGGTACATACATATTTTATAGAACAGGTTTATTACAACTATTAGAATCCGAGTTCAATCTATATCATCACCTTCTAAAAGCACTTATAAAACTTCTGCATGACATTTAATTCTGATCAAGGCAAAGTCAATGCCTGGCAGCTCCCACAAACCCCATCATTCTCTCCATCCCCCATGTTTGTGCTTTCAATCTGCCTCCTCTGCTCTCCTCTCTCCTCTCTCCCTCTTTCCTCCACTGCAAAGCCAGCTGGGAAAGAGGGTGTGAAACAGGTTACATCTCCTTTTACTACCTCTAGAGCATTAAAACCACTAATAACAACAATATTCCCAATAAAGAAACAAGGCAAAAAAAAAAAAAAAAACCTACAAAATCTCTGCCTTCTATCCGGGTTGTTTAAACCCCAGCACTTCTCAGGGCTCATTAAGAGAGGTGGCACATGACAGTAACAAACGCGAATGAGGACGAAAACTTCGCAAGCATTTCTTTAATAAAAAGAGAGAGGAGAAAGGAAAGAAAAGGAATCTAGAGGTAGACAGCAGGAAAGAGGAAGTTATTTGCTCAAGGTGTTCTTCACTCCCCTTTGGGGGATCTTTGTATCCACACTCCAGCCCAGACAAAAGGAACAGGGCAGCTTTAGAGGCTTCGGAACTGGGGGCTGAGGAGGCGAGGGAAGAGAGGAGCATGATTGATGGAGTTCTGGTTGGCTTATAAAGGGCAGCCGGGAGTGCAGGGAAATAATCAGGGAAAAGGGCGTCCCGTGCTGGCTTGCTCAGAGGGGCGAAATGAATCCCGCTCCTCTGCATTATTAAGTTGTCAGGCGGGCTGATGATGAAAATCTGAAGGTCAGGCATAACAAGAAGCACCTTATGGGGGGGTCACGACCTTTCTGGAAGTGCTACACTCATGTTTATCTGCACCTAACCCTTATCCACAATTCTTCATTTGATAAGAACATTGGGAGAGGGGGAGGGAGGGAAGGTGTCTCCTCATATGTATAAGCAGTGAGTGGAATTAGGCTTCCCGTGAAACTGATTGTGGAGGCTCAATTCACAGTGAAAGATAATAAACCAAAAGGACACACGAGGGATGCAGGCAGAAATTGTTCGCTACAGTGAAACTCAATAAAGGGAACAAGAGCTTCCCTAAATGACAAATTTGGTACAGTGGTGCTAAAATCAGGATTCTCCCTGGAATTGCCACAGCAATTCACTCTCGGCAGTACCACTTTTTATTTACTTTGGAGATCCTAATGGCATAGGGTGGGGGGGGGAGGTTTGGTTTTTTGGGAATGTTTATTTCTTTATCTGCTGGTTTGAATCCAAAGACTGAAGGTGAAGGATGATCAGACAGAAATATTCTATTTTTTGTTTGTTTTCCAACTGGAAACGGAGCAGCCGTTCTCATGCATCTTATTGGTAGTTTTTAGTGGAGAGAGTTTATATTTTTCATTTAGAGAATTCTTTTCCAGGTGTTCTCCATTTCTTGGGAACTGAGGAAGTGCTTTGGATTCTCAGCTGGGACTCATAGACCAAATCTCTAACCGATCACAAAAATAAACATATCACTTGTAAAAATAACACTTGAACAATTCACAACGTACAATGCAGGTTTCCAGTGACACTTCCAAATCTAGTTGTTTATCTCTGTTTGCAAAAAGAGCATTTCCCAGATTTTGATTCTTTGGCAGCAATGTGAAAAGCACATTATTTACAAAATCATTTACTTTTAAAGGTGAGTATATGTTTGAAATTACACAAAAAGGGAATCATTTGGCAAAATCAGGACTGAAATCCACTTGTCTCTGAAATTAAAAAACAGGGTAAGTTAAGATTTTTACCTTTCTGTAAAAAAACAAAAGCTTCAAAATCTAGGATGAGGGAAACTTCTATAATTTGTCTTAGATTTCTCTTGCTTATGTAATTCTTTTACAGGATAATACCTGATTTCAACATGATATTTTGAAATAGACTCAGTACAAGAATTAGATATTTAATTGGATGATATTCAGCTAGATTTATACTTTTTTATTTCTTAGTATTTTTCTCAGGTTCCTAAAGTTATCTCCATAAGGGGCTTGTGATCCCTTCTACTCATGTACAGAAACACTATCCTACATAGATAAGCCACATAGAAACTAAGGAAAAAAATCCATTTTAGTTTCTCAATGCTATGTGGTAATAAAAATGCAGTATATGTGCCTTGACCTAGCCATCTTGCCCTATACGTTTGAAGAGCCTATCTGTGCTTTTTGCCACATGTGTATCTCCCCAAATGGCTGTGATGAAAACATTACCTTTCTGTAGTGCCCATATTTGTAATGCTTGTTTAAAAATCAGACTCCTGTTGTAAAATAATATTCAGCAGCAATATTATGCTCAAGCATTTTTATTCTCTCTTTTACTTTCTTGTTGATTCCTTTCTTTCTACCTGAAGATAAATTTATAATTAATGAGACTCTCGGGGTTATGTAATGTGAATCCGGAAGTCAGGAGAAGAGAGAAATCCCCTATTGCTCTTGTGGCTGGCATGTCGGGTTACATGCTGACTGATTTTCACACAGGGTGGAACGGGTGCCGAGAGATGGATCCCCGGAAAGCATCATCGCACAATTCTTTAGGGAGAGAAGTTTAATTAAAAAGTTATCCTTTTTGTTCTTTTGAAGACTAAAGTAAGAATATCATTCCGAATGTATTTTGCATAATATCAATCAGAATATATTAAATCCATGGCTTATTCAAACAAATCTTTAAAAAGTCAAAGTTCAGTTTGCCACAAGCTCCATTTGCTTGGGTGATTTCATATAATTGGCCCAGATATATTTAGGACTTACTAGTGAATTTTTCAGTGACATAGTATACCATCAAGTACCTAGCCACATTTTAACTACACAGACTATTACAAATAATAACTACTCTTATTACACGAGGGGGTGAGAACAAAATTGTATTTTTAGTTATTTTGCTTTTTAAAGTCCTTTGGTTTCTGCTCTAAAAAGTGCAATTGGACTTACTCCCATTAAAAAACATGCACATATTAAACAGAATTAGATTAAATCATTTACAAATAGAATCGCAGGTACTGACAGTGATGCGATTGTCAGCCAGGCTTTAAGAGCATGAGATCAGTCCCCAGATCTCTCCTAGTTCTCTGCTGTCCGTTTGATTCTTGTTACTTGTCTCAGCTTTTTCCTTCTTTGCTTTCATGGTTAGATATTCAGAGCATGTTGTGTGACCTCAAGAGGTCCTTCTGATAAGACTGTGTCTGTGGTTCTAGGGCCACGACTTCACTTTTTTCAGTTTTGTGTAACATTCAGACATTTCTTTTAAAATATTGGTAATGACTGCATGGAAGAATGGGGCCCTGTTTACTCAAACCTGGATATTTTCAGTGTTGTTCACAAACCAGTAGAATTGCCCCTTTGCAGACCAGGAACATGGATAGTTTGTCAGAAGCGCAGAAGACCAGGTTCTACATCACCCAGACCCACTAAAAATACACATTTTAACAAGATCCACAGTGAGTCAGCTTCGTAGTCTACTTTGCCTGAACCGGGGGGCATTTGGCATTTTCTTGGGTTTCATTTAGTTTTGGAGAGGGCCAGCCCACTCGACGTTAAATGGCCATTTCAGATGCCTGCTATGGCCATGGCAGAGTTTTCATTCATGAATTGACAAATGGATAATCTTTCTCTACTTGTCTTCCTCTTGGCTGAGCAGAAAGCGGCAAGAAACAGTTGGAATATGCTGGGGATAATTCTAGTGGAAGCAGAAATCTCTCGAGAAAGAAGGGCTCTATTTCTTGTTAAAGAAATTATTCAAAAGGCAACTAGTAATAGAATGTCCCATAGCAAATACCTGTGTAACAAGTTAATTTTAAATTGTTAAAATAAAAACATACACTTTTAAAGTTTCCACTCTATCAAGAAAAAGTGCTTTCTATTCTCATAATACATTTTATCAGATGCTCTTCATTGCTCAATTTTCGCATATACCAGAAAACACTGCTTGTGTTTTTAAAAATACTGGAAGGTGAACGCTACCTATCACCATACCCTTTATTTTATTTTCAACTCTGCAGGAAAGCTCTGCTGTGACTTTTTACTGCTGTCTTTTTTATGCATTCTTAATTTCATAGGCCAATCGATTCAAATCCACTTTAAATCTCAATGGGCTAGAGCTTGGCACGTGAGTTGGTTGGCCAGGTGCAAGTTTCTCTTCAAAATATGACAAAAGTCATGGCTGAAATATAGAGCGGCAAAAATGTCAGAGAGTTTTGCCAAGTTGTGGCCGAACAAGGCTGACTGTTATTAGCAAGGGGCAGAGGGGCGGGGGGGGGGGGCGAGAATGCGGGCAGCATGCGATTTGCATAATGACCCATCTAGCTTTTTTTTTTATAGGACATTTTGCTTCTGTTCATTCTTTTTTTGCAGCTTTTTTTTTTTTCTGTTTAGAAAAACAGTAGTTCAGAGCAATGAAAATGCAGAAAACAACCTAGGAGAGGTAAGAATTGGCAAGTCCCCATGATATTTAAACCCTCCTGACATTTATCCCAGTGACCCCTCAAAATTCACAGCTTCAAATGCCATCCATAGCTTGAAACATCACTGTAGTACACATACTGTATGTACCAATGAGCAGAAGCTGCGAAACAAGGATGAAACCATCGCTGGTTCATCTTAGATAATCACAGAAGATTAAGCAGTAGTTTCATCACAGTGTTTTTACTATGCATTATTTTTACTATGCATATTCCTTTGAAATAACGGGAATTGATTTCACAGATCTTTTGCATGTCACTGATAGCGAGTAATGTTGCCGAGTAAAACCTTTTCTAGCCTGCTGCTGTGAAAAGGCTCTAATTGGAGGAGAAGGTCCCCCTATGGAAGGCTCTCTTCCGCAGATTAGAGGCTGGAAAGCAATTGAGCCAGGGAAACTATATGTGGGCCTTTGTGGTTTAGCAGCTGTAGCTTTGTGTCCTGATTTAGCTGACCTAAAATTCACACGCTCCCAGCTCACAGAGCATCGTCTGCACTGCCCTTGGTTTCCCCTTCTTGGCCCTCAACTCGCCCCAACCCCCACCACATTTCTCCTGCTGTAGAAAACAAATGGAAATGCACTGATGAGGATCGAGGAGCTGGGAGAATAAAAGTAGAGACGAGCATTGCCAAAGTCTTGCATAATCAGACACAGGCCTTAACGTGCAGAATTTTTTACTTTGACTTTGGGTCACGTTGTATACAGCCCATTTTCATGTGGCTTTTTAACCATTTGCCCTGACTAGCATATCTACAGACATATGCACTTATAGATATGTTGACAGAAAAGAGACTTCATCTTTCCCATCCCCAAATTGTCAGTGTAGCTGATTGTCTTGATAACAACCACTTATTCTTCTTAAAATGTTTTTTTTTTAATGGGACAGTGCTACGGGTTCAAGTGGTTTAAATGTGTTTCCAAAAGATTCATACAGTAGAAACTTGGTGTCCAGCATGGCAGCATCAAATGCTGTTGGGACCTCTAGCAGGTCGGGTAAGCTGGGAGGTCACTGGGGCTCTGTGGGTACTGACTTCGGAAGGAATTTATGTAGTTCATGGGAGCCCCTAGTTTGTCTCTTTGGAGGGTTGTTATAAAAGATCAGTACTGCACTCTTCCTAAGCTCTGGCTTTCTGCCTCTCTAGACGATGTCACTTTTGCAAGTGCTGCTCTCTGGTGATTCCTTCTCCTCATAGGAACCTAGATGATGCTGGTTTTGTGCCCTTGGGTCTTCAGAATGGTGTACTAAATAAACCTTTCTTCTTAATACGATATCCATACTCAGGTGTTTGGTTACAGCAACACTAACAGACTAATGCCTTGAGTATCCGTATCTTGCTCAAGCCTTCATTTCAAATTCAATGGAAATTTTTCTTTTTTGGAAAACGAGGAACTATTTACTATTGGAGAAGAAAAATGAGGAGGAAAACAAGCAACCTGGATTGTATTGCACTGTGGTTACTTGTCCTAAATTAGCCACAGGACTTAGGCAAGATGTTTGACTTTACTGGAGCCTCATTTTCTTCTTAGGTGACTTTGGAGTGATGGAGGCAGCCTTATTCCTCACCTCTCTGACTCTGGAAGTTCTAGTAAAGTTAGACTCCTTTGTAATAATTTTTTGCATCAAGCAATCAAGACTGCAAGCAAGCCAGTCTGCGGTGAGCTTGGGACATTAGGGAGGAGCCTAGGAGGTTTACAAATTTCCTCTGACAACCTCTGAGAACTGGATGTGGAAAGCATTTTCACTTCCCTTTAGCATGTGGAAATACCTGGGCAGAGGATATCTATACAACTCCCTGAAACATTTTAGGTGATAATATTAGATGAATTCAGTCGATTGTAGAATGATTTTCGATACCATTTGGGTGGGAGCCATCTGTTTCCATGCACTTCAAGGATAAAATGATCACCATAGATGCAGACGTACAGGGTCTGCTGTCCCAGGAACCTTTCCACAGAGTTCACAGGCAAATGGGTCCACTCAGAGTTATAACTGCAACAGTTCATGGATCGTATGCCAGTGAGATGTCAATGCGGGGGGAGGAGGAAGAAAGAAGGAGAGAAAGAGGTTGAGGACAAGGAGGGAGAAGGAATTTTTACCTTAAAAAACAGTTTGTGAGACTTGGAGTGAAATATAGTTAAAGTGGTTTTTCGATTGCAGTATGTTAAGAACCTTTTATCTGTGATCGTGCACCATGAATCTTCTAGAGGATGATGGGCTTGGTAGCATCTTTACAACCTCCAGGACCGTAGCTCTGTGAGCCAGGGGGTGGGGGCCGGGATGCCAGTTAATACAGCAGTGACTCCTAGATGAGATTCAAAAACTTTGGAAAATGTTTTTTGGAACTCTTAGTTCTTATTTGATATATATATCCTTCTTTCTTGGTAGGGAAGGACCAAGACTTCAATTTTTTAGAGGTAGGTAAGATGGTGCATACATTCACTTGCTGGCTTCAATTTTTATAAGGTATTGTGATATTTCACAGCCTGTTGTGCAGAAATTTCAATATACCATTTACAGTATACTGTATCACCCATTACACATAGACCCACCTAAATTTTAGTAATATTGAAATACTCCTCTTTTCCCTAAACTGCCATGTGCCTTGCTCACTCTTGGCTCACAGTGTCCCCTTCCTAAAAATCTTCAACCGTATGGCTATTCTTAAATTTTTATTCATCCTTAAAGAACCACATCAAATGCTAGGAAGTGTCCTCTGAGCTTCTTGTAACTAATGTTTCTCTTTGGTTCTTATATAGCAGTTTATACTGTCACCAGTACTGGGCACCCATTTTCTCTTATTTACTTGGTTTTTATTATTTTAATTCCTATTTCTTAAGCATTTATATGATCCAATTATGGTGCTCAGTTTTGCAGTCCTGATGTGATTATGATCTATGCAATGACAAGTACCCAGCTGTACCCCTTAAATATTGTACCCACTTATCCATGTAATCACTCTGTTCAACAGTGAAGGAGGCTTAGTGAAGTTTATTGAAATCTGTGGACTTTGCTAAAATTTGTGTCATACTAAATGACTCAGACTGTGTGTCTAAGATGAAACTCTGGCATTTTCTCACGTTTCTGTTGCTTTGGGCGGTGCCCTAAATGTGTATCGCATTAATGTCTTGCTATGTTCCTATATTTAATTTTACCTGGACACTTTCTTTTTAGTCTTTAAAATCCAGAAGAAGTTGAGGTTGTTTATTTCGTGACACATTCCTTTTGAGATTAGTCATAAGAAGCTTTTTCTGGAAAAGCGGCATTCTTTGTTTTTTTCCAAAGTGACAGAGATGCCATCACTTGACATACATTAGCCGTGTTAAAGTGATCACTTTAGTTCAACATGCTTTACCTGAGCATGTATTATGTACCAAGATTTGTGCAAGGCACAGCAGGTATAAAGTTAATTAAGACATCTCGTTAGGTACTCATGGGGAAAAGGCATAAATAAAGACAGGATTTCAATAAGAGATAAAGTAAATTCTCAGGTTGACGCACTCAATGCGAGTGGTAGAAGTCCTGCAAGAGACACTCCCCCTAACACAAGGTTTGAAGGCCATCTTGGAGCTGGGAATTTGTAGAGTGCTTGCCTTGCAAGCACCAGGCCCTTACTGCCTAAATACTCTTGACTATGTTTATATGTAAAGATAAGAAATTATGTGTTGTTGAAAAATCTCCTACTCTGGTAAAATTCAATGTGCCCACAGTCCTGAAAATCTGTCACAACTGGTTTCTGTGGCACTCATGCCTCAGTCTCGAAGAAAAGAGAGCAAAGAAATGGCTTTTCCTTCAGCTGCGATCAATTTTTTCTACCCTAGTCCATTTACCAGAATTAATCGTTTCGGAAGAAGCTCAATTTTGCTGGAAAATCCAGAAAAGATTTTAGTTATAGCTCTACATAATAAAGCAATTGTGCGATTAGTAATGCATTTGGCACTCCGTTACTGGGGTGGGGGGAGTAACACATGTATTGGTTTAGCGTAAATCCTGACAGTGAAGGTATTTTTTTCACAGGGAATTATACCATTATACCATAAAAATGTCAAGGCACAAGTTTACTGTTCCTACTAATATTCTAAAATATTCTCTTAGGCTGACATCTCTGTCAATTAAAATTAAACAAAATTGCATTCTGCCATATACACTTCAAGTAGGAAGCTTTTGAGTTTATGGCCGCTCGTTGAATTGATTTTTAAGATGGCATCTGTAAAACTTGGCTCAAACAAGATGAGGTGGGATGTATTTAAGGACCAGTCGATTTAAAAAATGTTTTTAAAGATCATAAATTGACAGCCAGAATAGGCTGCACATACCTCCAGGTTTTTCAGCTATTAAAATAAATCCAGTGACTCTTTTGAATTGAATGCTGGGGCTGACATAATTCAGTGCCGATGCGCTTTTGACTTGTTTTGGGTTTCCAATGCTTTCACAGAGAGTAACATAAACAAGGAAGCTTGCGAGTGTTGTTTCCAGTTGCTCCGTTCGCACAGATTTGGGAAAAGTCCTTCTCCTGGTGTTTCCCACAGCACAGCAGGGTGAACGTGCTTTCTCACGGGACCCTGGTTCTCAGGGAGGAGCGCAAGGCCAGCATCCAGTGCAAGAACTTTGGGCGGGCTCTTGCTGCCAATGAAGTCCTCAGGGAACTCACCCTCTATGATAGGAAGATGAGCACAGAGAATCTCCATTCCAATTCCTATAAAAGGAATTTAAGAAGCAGTCTTCAGGCTCATCCCTCTGATAGCCAAATCTTAATGTAGGATGTTTTATTGATGCATTTAAGGCAAGTATTATTTAATGATCCAGAGTTTCTTAGGGCCAAAGTACCTCCTTATTCTTTGTTAAGCACCTTTTGGAAACTCAATGTGCCTTTCTGGGTCGCCTGGTTACCACTTAAGGGAAAGAGATTATATCCTAAGCAGCTTAAAAGGGTTTGTGCCCTTTTAAGCAAGTTCACAAATGGTGTTCTGACTTGGCTACTGTCTGGAATAATTTGGAAGTCGGGACGTAGCAATCATGTTCTTAATGGGCAGATGCTTTGTCTTGACACCAAGGAAATTATATTTCTGAGAAAGCAGAAGTAAGGATGGGGAGAACTTTATTCTTTGCTTTAAAGCAAGCAGGCTGAAATGTTTAGGGACTCTTCAACCGGAAGTGTTTAGGACTTGCCCAGAAAGATGACAGTTTCCTCTATGGTCATAGGTAAACTCCAATCAATCCTGACCAAATGACACCATGTCCAGCTTTCTGCTCCTCAAGTCCCCATTCCTTACATATTCCTAGCATGGAATGACTCCATAAGCACTTTTGAAATTATAGATAGTTTAATTGTAGATTGAATCCGTATGTCCCACTACCTTAAATATTTCTGCCAAAGGAGCCACCTGGAGAAAATTACTCTTGGGAGAGTCTTATTCGGTTTCACAGAGACTCGTGGAGACCACTTGGGTAGATGATACTTACTGAAGGAAAAACAAGGAGACAGATAGAAGTCCCTTTTGTCCACCTGGCTTTCACCATCTTCCTTCTCGCTTTCTGTCTCAAACACTCAAAGCCATTGTCTCTGGCTTTCTTAATTTTTCTCTTTTCCTTAATTTTGCTCCTGCTGAGTTAAGGCATGTCTTTAGGAGATGCCTGCTGGGTGTTCATGTCCTTGACTAGCGAAACCATGTCAAGGGCAAGGATGGAGAGACAGAGCAAGTGCCCAGACAGAGCAGGAAAGGCCGGAGCTCAGAGCGAGGTGAATGGAGTAGCCCAGAACCTTTCTGAAGGGGTTGGGAACCATAGTGAAAACATGAGTATGCAAAGGAATCCAACATCTGTTCTCAGTCACATTGCCCGGGCAACCTGAAAATCAGGCATGGAAATTTGGGTTTATAACACCCTCCCCTGCCCAACTCTCAGTCTAGAAATACCACACAGGCTTAGTTTTCACATGGAGCTATGCTACCCAAATATTTAGAACATCTGACATGGTGACATGAAGCTTCCTTTAGTCAATGATTCACTCTTTCCACTTTAAATGAGATTTACTCTACTGTACACATAGGCACAGTTCTGAGCATCTGAAATATAAACAGTAGCAACAATAACACTTTTTTATGGAGGTTGTTGTCCATTGGAGAATATGGAGCATAAGCAAGATACAATTTAAAAAAATACATTTCTATGTATGTTTATGTAGTACTTAAGCAGCCGTATGGGGGGGTGCGCACGTGTGTGTGTGTGTGTGTGTGTGTGTGTATGTGCATGCACATTTGTAAAATGTGCTAGATGGTACAATTGTTAAAGCAAAGAATAAAACAGAAAACATGATAGGAAATAAGGGAGTGGTTGAGTGCAAGACAGTGTAAGATGTGGCAATATTTTCAAAGGATGTTTGTGGAAAGTTACCCAAGAAGGAGCCATTTACACACAGTATTAAAAAAAAAAAAATTAAAGGAATTGAGGAAGCAGGGCATGCAATTTCCCACCCATATCTCAGCCCTCCAACAGTCCTAGTGAATGGCATTTCTAGCCAACATAGTTAATAAATTATAAAGAATTTGGATTTCCTTTCTTGAATTGTCCAACCCCATCCAAACCATTTCATGTTCGGTTGATTTTTATTTTCAAAGACCTCTCAGATCTGACCCCTTCTGTTCGCTCCCACTGGCCAGCTGGCATCAGGGTCACTATCATATCGCGTGGCCTACTTTTTTTTTTTTACCTGCCGGAACTGTGGTCTCTCATACATTTTGACACTCCAGCAGTCTATGTGATCTATACTTTCAAAACAAACATGTGATTATTTCACTTGCCTTAAAAATGTCAGAGCCTTCGCACAGTTCTCCGGATAAGGAAAATGATCCTTACCTTGGCCCAAAAAAAACCTCAGCGCTCTCCCCCGGCCTGTGAGAAAGTCTTACTGTTGCACCTTTGTCTTTTCTCACCAGACCCTTTCATTCCCAAATACCCAGATCAGGACAATATATTATAGCATCCTCTCTATCATGACCAAGTTTATATTCTTAACAACGAGCGCCAAAATTGCTGTCCACTTCTTCAAAAGCCCTCTTCTAAACAAGCAGACTCACTTTGACCAAGACGAAATATTAAAAAAAAATAAAATGAGCAAACACTAAAACAAACAAACCACTATTTTCCAAAGCTCCTCCATCAGGAAGAGAGGCCAGGGGACTCTGGACCCCTAAGTGGGGTGAGGATAAGCGGGCAACAGAGACCTTAACTCTCGCATTGGAAGTTTGTATGGTACATTGTATTTACACTTTCAAATTCAGATCCACTGAAAGACTAAACCAGCTTAACCTTCCTTTAACTGTTGAAAATTATGGAAGTTATTGCATGTCTTGGGATTTCTTTGAAGGGCTCAATGTCTTACATTATATGAAATCAAATTTATAATTCCTCATGATAAATTTAGAAAGATGAAATAAGCTTCTGTTTTCAAATGAGAAAACAAGGAACATTTTCCAAATAAATAGATATTATTTGTAGTGTTACTGAATATTGCTGAAACATTGGCCTGGTTCCAAATTTAAATGATTTATTCATCATTTGTGTTTGAAGATTACTAAAGTTTCAGAAGTCTGGCAAAAGTGTCCAGGGAGATGTTCCTCCTCCAAATTCTGGGGCCAGACTCTGGCTTTGATTCCCAGCCTGATGCTTCCCATCCCTATATTTTTATGGAAAATTTAACTATCTAATTAGTAAATAGCTCCATTACGTAATACTTAACTGAACATGAATAATAATGCATTTGCAATTCTGAAATGACAAACCTTCTGTCCTTTGACTGTAAACAGAAAACCATAAAAAAAGATGCCTCTGGGTCTTTCAAGATTAACCTCTGTCTCTAACCCTGCAGTTTTACTTCACTCTGCTCTGTGACCCACATGCCTCTCTAAGTCATGCCCATTTTCCATCTTGCTCCACTTACTGGTGGTAACCATGATGTCCCATCTATACCTCAGATCAGTCTATAAGATGATTACATGGAGAGAATATATACACAAGCACAATAGATGAACATAGCATTGTTTTCCACGTGTTAAAAGTCAATAGTGGTGGGAGGATTGCAAGCCTGAGGGAATTTAGTGAGACACTGTCTCTAAAAAAAAAATAAAAAAGGATGAGTATGCACTCACTGGTAGAGCTTTTTTTTTTTTTTTTAACCTAGATGAGGCCCTTGGTTCAATCTTCAGAACAGAAAAAAAATCAATAAATACTCTATGTGCTCTTTATTTAATTTATCTTTTGAAGGAACATTTTGATCAGCTATTCCTATCTCTCCAAATTCTTTCAACTTACTGCCTTTTATTTGCCTCACACTCAGATTTAGTTAATAGCTTTGCATATTCTGGGACATCATCCCTGATTTTTTGTCCATCAATTCGAATCATTTGTTTGGCAAACAGCCAACTCTTGATGTTCTGCATATGCTAGGTTGAGAGCACAAGTATCGGTATGTTTATATCAACTTGAAATCTCTAAAAATTGAATTGGACCATCATGTAATTCTGCAATACACTTTGAGACAAATGTCTGTCTAGTTTGTTATTCTGAAAAAGATCCCCAGAGGAGATTGGTCTGACCCTGTGTGTTTTTCTTATTGCCGGAGGGGGATATGTTCAGTCCAGGCTTGGACTGGCCCCTGTTGCTCACCATATAATTGTTTATTATGATTCCCGGACAGACCTCTATGATAAATAACGAAGATTTGCTTTACGTGTAGATATTTATATGTTATAAATGTAGTCCAAGTTTCTCAGTTCACACCATCCTGCAATCAGATATAATCAAATGGGTGAGGATAATAATAAAAACAGGAAAGAACGCTTTTCATGAGGAAGAGGGCTGAACTTCTCACTCCCATATCAAACAATTCCCTGATCAGGACGGAGGCCTTGTTATGTTTAATATCATCAACCATCATGACTTCTTTTACAAGTTGGTTCTGCTCATCCCTCTGTCATTTCCAGGGGACAGATTTGTCCTCTACCTTCTGTTTTACTCTCCTCCTTTCTTTCCTATTTGTTCCTTTCCTCTCCTGATGCTATTCTTGAATTTAAGGTTTGTCATAGTCTCATGGTATCATTCTACTCATTATTGTCATCTTCATGTCACATGTGCAATCATCACTATAGGTCACATGTATGATTATCACTATTGTGGCGGGGAGGATATTAACAAAAATATCACTGTTATTATTAGAAAAATGAGAGACCTTGTCTTTCCATTTCTTTACAGCAGATTTATGGCTCTTTATTTAGTTAATGATGTTACATTGTCCCAGAATTTAGCAGAATCTGTTCAAAAGTCTGAACAGAAGATAGTAAGAATATCAGTGAAGAAATGAGAGACAAATGTCCTTGCCAACATCCCAGTATCAGATGGAGTGCTTCAACTCACTTTCCTTAAGTATATACTTTTTGTTATGGTTTATATCTAGATGTCCCCCCAAAACCTAATGCATTCATAAGTGGGGCTTTGGGGATGACTTGATCATGGGTGTGTGATATTCCTCTGATTGGTTTAACATAGTTTTATGTGGGGATGATGAATTACTGAAGAGGGAAGATGCTCCCTGGGTATGAGTGCCACAAACCAATAGGCTTGCAGCATGGATAGAAGGGGAAGGGAAAGAAGGAAAGCTGTGCTGCTTTGTGCATGCCATGCTATGGACTGTTACTCCTGGGACATGCCCATCTGTGTACCACCCTTCTTTGGAGACAGCCAACACTGGACTGAAACCTCTACAAAATGTCAACTAAAATAAACCTTTTCTCCTTTAACTTGTGGATGTTGGGAATTTTTGACAAGAAAGTAAATAAGACACTTCTTTTTCCAGCTACTTTGAAAGGTAAGAGGCATCTACTAGCATTTAGTAGATAGTTTCTGGGAGTCCTTCTTCATGAGTGTCTTTATGAGGTATGATAAAAGAATGTGAGGCTCGTAAAAACACTAAGGAGTGTCCTCATCTACCCTATTCATTGTATCTGGAAACCCATGATTTCTGGCTCTTCCCTAAAATCAAAATGACCATAAAAGGTAAAACATTTGAATAGATTCAGGGCCTTCAAGGTAACCATATCCGGACAATGAAAGCCATTCATGAAAAAAAGACCTTCAAAACTGCTTCAGAAAGTGGCAAGTATGGTAGGATAAATGGGTTGAGGCAAGAGAGATTGGTGTAATTTTTTTTTTAATTTAAACCGACACCATGTATTTGATCACTCCTCCTTCACTATAAATTCCAGAATTTCACTCAATTTTATTTTTGTGTGTGAAATTTCTCTTTGTTATAACTGCATATACAGTAATACCTTGGTTCATGAATGCTTGTGTGTATGAGCAATTTGGTTTCCAAACAGAAGCTATCAGCAAAATTTTGCTTCTGTTTTTGAACTCCACATTGGACAATGAACACGACTGTGGCCATCTTCCCTAGAACCAACATGAACGCAGCCATCTTCTCCCATATTGTGGAACAAACTAAGTTTGTGAACAGAGGTACCATTGTACTTACCTTCATTTGTTGGTATAATGCCAAATTTTGAAAATGGAAATAAAACACAATGCCTCAGACAAGAGAAAGTGTTTCTCATAGAGTAGTCAAGAAGGTGAGAGCTGAGTGTAGTGGTGGACGCTTGCAATCACAGCACTAGAGAGGATGAGGCAAGATGATCGCCCTGAGTTCAAGGACAGCCGGGGCTACACAATGAGTTCAAGACCATCTGGAGTACACAGTGAGACGCTGTCTCAAAAAACCAAAAACACAAAACAAATAAACAAAAACAAACAAAAGGAAGCAGAAGTAGGTGGGAAGTGATTGATTCTACGATAATATGTTGAAAAAAATCTGTCTTTTCTGTGGTGATCTCTTGCTGTTCTGCATTCTGTAATTTGAAGCCCTTGACCACAAAGTAAAACTTGGTCAATGAGTCCAGGATGCGAGAAGTGAGATCAGAGGAGGAAGGAAATAGAGCCATTGGCACACCTCATATTTTGCTTACAGGGATTTGGCAAGAACTTGCACATGGCTATAAGAATGTGCAAGTAAATCTCAGACGTGTGGTGGTTAGTTGTGTGGATACTTGCTAGCTAAAACTTAGAAGGTAGGTTCTAGTTCTCAAAAGAAAAAAGGCAGCATGGTGGCTGTGTGACCTTAGTAACATTTACTGCAATATGATTATGGTGATGCTGATTGGATGGACTACGGAAAAGAACAGCTCTTGTGGGGCAAGCTACACTGGGCACAATCACTCTAAATTAGTAGTCATATGTCAGACTGACATGAAAACTTTACTTCCTGAATCCACAGTTATAGCCACGGTGCCCTGTAGGAAGAGCCCGGTGTATGTCAGGGAAGGGTAAACAAAGGGATAAAGGTGGATGCTTTATGTCTAGGATCAGACACTATCAAGATTCTCGGAGTCTTACCAACCTAACAGCCATGCACAATTCTAAATTTGAGAATGTCAAACAATGCCAAGGACCTAAAACATTGTACATGATGAGTATCAGAAGCAGGGCAAAAGGCTGCATCTTGTGGCTGAAATGACAAGGAGAGACAGACGTGATAAGTCCTCTCAAGAAATATAAGGGGAGGGAGGAAAGAAATATTTACAGGCAATTGAATAATTGTGAATGTGTGAAAGACTATAAAGGAGACTTGCAGGGTGCTAATAGCCCACTTGTGGAAAGTAATCTATTCCAGCCTGAGGTCATTCACACTCTCCCCCACTTCAAGAAGTGATATTTTGGTTCAGACCTGCAAGATAGATATGGGCAGACAGGCTCACCTGAAGAAAGGAAGGGAGTGGAAGAGTCCTGTGATTTGGGTAGAACCCCGAGCCCCGAGGGCGCATGTGTTGGAAGCTTGGTCCTGGGCGTGGCAGTGTAAAGAAGTAAACAAACGAACACATGAAGTACAACCAACATTCAAACTGTGTTTATGGTATGGGGGAAAAAACAAGATGATTTTGAGGCCTGCTAAGTAAGTCTTGGTGGTCATAGCGTGAGTGAGGTGAGAGAGAAACCAAATTGTATCAGAAGCAGAAAAGCGAGCCCCCCCATCTTTAAGTGTGGATCCACGAGTTTACAGGGTAAAGAAACAGCAAACGGTTGATAGAAATTCAAATTAAAAGTCTTTTGTCTGACAGTATTCACATTATTCACCTTGTACTTTCTTTGCAAAGATTTTGACCTTAATCTTGCTCCCTGTAGAACAGCAATTCGCAACTGAACCGTTAGAAATAATCCACATCAAGATGAAGCAGAGGGTCTCGCTGCGCGGGCCGCAGACAGCAGCGCTCGGTGGAGTCAGACAGGAGCGCAGGCTCGCAGTGGCCTTCTTAGCTGATTAAACCCACTCTGGTCCAGGCTGCTGCAAAGAAACCAGAAACGTAACCTCTTGCCTGTGTCCCGCTTTGTCTTTTTTGACAAAGCAGATGTATGTACAAAAGTAGAAACATTTCTGGTCTTACAGCGAAGAAAACAGGAAGGAGATAAATTATATTTATGCATACCTGTAAAATGCACCTATATATTTGTATACGTGCACCTATGTCTGCGTGTACATATGATTAAATTTATTAGTCTGCTACTTAAAGCAAAAAAATAAAAGGGATAAATAACTTACTGCTTGAAGTTAAGAATTGTATACACACAGAGAATAGCAACGCTTTATATTTTTTAAAAAAGATGGCTTTGCTTTTCTTTCCTAACCTGAAACCATAATAATTTAAATAGTTTTATAGTAATTATCAGGTTGGCAACATATTGAAGAGAATAAAACTGACCCAATAAGGGTGATAATTCTCACCTGTACTTCACGTGCAGGAATTTATATAGGGACAGTTCAGTTTTCCAGCTTAAAATGTGGTTGGAATCAATTTAGAGTCGATTTGAAAAAATTACCATTTTGGAAAAAATACACTAAAATATTAACTGTGCTTATTTCGGGAATTGGAGATTATATGTGAATCTTCTAGGCTCATTTCTTCTGCATTTTCCAAATTTTGTGCAGTAAACTTGTTTTCCTTAAATATTCAGATAATTAAGAAGTGCTATTTTCTACTTGGGAGACTGAGTCGAGGGTCATAAATTTGAGGTCAATCTGGGCAATTTAGCGAGACACTGAAAAAGACTGAGGATTTTTATCAGTGATAGCACCTCTGAGTTCTAGCCCCAATACTGAAAGAAAAGGAAAAAAAAGAAATATTATTTTAATAGAATGAATTACACAATGCTGTATTTTCATCACATGAAGGAATAAGAGTTGAATTTAAGTATGCAAAAGATTAACAAATATGTTCATGTTTATTCAACAAACTACCTAAATTCAGAAAACACACAGCTAAAACTGGTGAAGTTTTGGGACTAGTATTATTTAATTGTTTTCTTTACCAATTACTTAACTCTTTAAATGTTTTCTACTCTTACCCATCAAATTGAAGACAACAAATATTTTCCAGGAAAAAATACATTTGTGTAAAAATCCATTTAAGAACCCCCTTTCATTTTTTTCATAGTAAAAGACAGTGTTTTTTTGTTTGTTTGTTTGTTTTGTGTTTTAAATCTACAAGATTCCTGTTTTTATTTGACAGGCATTCAGTGCTTTAGATTTGAACGTACACTGTCCAGGTTTAGTACTTGCAGGGATTTTGGAAGATTCTCACATCCTGATTTGTCTTATAAATCGTAGAAACTGCTTCCGTCCTAGAGCTGTGGTTCTCCACCACCAATCTATTTTATTCCTTTACCATCATTTAAAATCTCCTTATCTTGTAACCACTCACAGAGACTCTAACTTCAGGAACAGATTAAGTTTGCTTTTCAAAACCATCCATCACCAGAGATATGTTTTGTTGGTGTTTTCTTTTGTAAATCATTTTATTGTGGTAAGGTGGCTGTGGATTGCTGGCATGATAATAGGCTATATAAATGATTTTGTCCTATATTTGTGTTGTATATACTTTATTGTAATAGCACTCTCGGGTCAAAAGCAGCCAATATTATTCCGATTAATTCCCGCCTAGACACTCATAAATTGTCCCTTAATTTGCAGAGAGAAAACGAAGTCATATGAAGCATAACCTTTCCCTGCTTCAGAGCCTGCACCTGGCTTTCTGGGCGAGAGGAGACCCACCTCCCCGCGTCCTTCAGAGCAGCCAGCCTCACTGCTACAAGAGTGAGTGGCCCCTTTTCTGTGCGCGGCCCAGGTAGCCAGCCAAGACCTGCCAGTTGGCATGCTGCTCCTCCAAAGAAAAACACAAAGCCTAATCCCCCAACACAGTTTCAGACAAACACTCATTTTATTTACTCATATTCATCTCTCCAGAAGAAAAAAAAAAAAAAAGGAGGAGAAAATAGCTTGCTTAATCCCAGTACTAACACAATATTGATTCACATTCATGTTTCGTATTTATTGACGTGCGCGGCATACAATGGGGGCTATCATTTAGGCTACTGTGTTGGAGGGAAGGCGCAATCACATTAGAGAAAGAGATGAAGCACACAGTTTATACAGCCCTAATTTTATGTAATGTAAACCTTTCAAACATTGCACATGGGAGTGAAAATGCATGTCCTAATGAAAAACCAAATGCATACCAAATGGATTTATCTTAAAGCTAATTATGGCTGCAGAATATCTGTCCGCAAAAGTCCACCATTATTTCCTAAACTTGTATAATGAAATTAACTTCTCTGGCTTTCTGTATATCTCATTAACCAACTGTAAATGCATTTGTTCTCCAGAGCAGAGCTTAGGGTTTTTGTTTTGTGACATCTAGTGTTCGGTGTTTTGAAATTATGCAGGTGCCGTGTAATGCTGTAGGCTAACTCTGTACAGAGCTAAGTGTATCCTGAGCACCAGACGGTATTCATGTATTGCTAGCATATGGCTGCTGGGAGAAGAAAGCAGATATGAAAAACACCGCGCTCTTTCCTTGGCCCCTTTGGAGAGTTTTATTGCCTAGTGGCAGCTGTATTTAATAAAATATTAGTAGCCACTTGAGGTTTAAAGGTGTAACACAATTCCGTTTCAATATAACAGTTCCATAAATTCAAATATGAAACCTTCATAGAAGCATGATATGGCTATAATTACAGAAAACTTGGTATGTGCTTTTGAAAAAGCAAAGGTACCTGTGCCTGTAATGATCTACCAAGTGGATCTAGGATAATTATAAACATTTTGAGAATTGGAGGTGATTCTAGAGGCCTCTATAACAGAGACCAATGGTTTAATTGCTCTTTTTTAAAAAATTGTTATACCAGCATCCCAGTGATCTGACCACAACCTGCACATAAGTCTTGTTCTCCTTCCTCTTGCTTTCTTTATGCTTCTGAAAGTTTTTGCAGACATATCAAATGTACGAAAGTGCTTAGGATGTTGACAGGCAGTTTACAAATGTTCCACTAAATTGTTGTTGTGTGCAAGTGTGTGTAGAGAAATAAAACACCACCTAAACACCTTGTCCGATCTCTGTTCTAGCACAAGCAGGATCCAGAGAAGCAGATGCAGAAAGTACGAAGAAGTCCGGGTGGTCCTATGGTCTGGAAAAGGCCACCGTAGGAAAGGATTGGTGGCAACCTGTGGCACTTGGGAGAAGGTGGCTCCTTTAAGAGGCGGGGCCTAGTGGAAGGAAGTGAGGTCACTGAGGTTGCGCCCCTGAAGGGAATATTGCAACCCCAGCCCTCCCTCTCTCTCTTTTGTTCCTCCACACGAGATTAATGGGCTTCCATTGCCATGTGCTCTTCCACAACGCGCTACTTTGTCACAGGCCCAAAAGTCAAGTGCCAATTGACAATGGACTTCAACCTTCTCGGCCCCTGGGTAACAGCACAGGCATGATGCCCCATAGAAGACATGGGCAAAGGCAGGACGTGGAGTGACAGCAGCGGGAAGAACAGGAATGGGAGAACGAAGTCAGACTAAGGCAGACCACCTCCCAGTTGGGTGGGAGGAGGATGTGGTGGTATTGGTGGTACCGGGGGCTCAATGATCTAGAACTGGAGTGATATAGAAAATGATGCACAGGCCAGGACAGTGAGCCCAGCTAAGAACTCTTTGGAAACAGTCCCAGAGAGAGCTGATGAGACACAGACTACATGCAGGACAAGAAAACATGAAGAGGGTGAAATTTCTGGACAACATGGAAATGAAATAGACCACACAACAATTTCCCTGAACTGAATGGAAAATGTGGAGGTAATGGGAAATTTATCTATGACTTCAAATAGCCATGCTGAAATACAAAAGCAAATGAGGAGCATCTAACAGAGATGGAGAAATCGATCAGAAAACAACGGAAAAGTGTAGTGTTGGTGAGTTGTCGGGGGAAGGTTGTTTGCTCTGGAGTCTGAGATAGAGATGCAGGGAGTGGATGGTGGCAAATTGTAGGCTGTCTGGGGACAAACCTCGCCTGGGAAAAGACCACTAAAAATGAGGAGAAACAGGCCAAGGCAGCACCCCTGGAAACAGCAGGGCTCAACCATTGAGTCAATGAAGAAGAAAAAAAGCAAAGACTGAGATGATACTGAACACTGCACCTCATGTTAGCAGTCTCTATGGCAGCAGGGCAGTAGATCACCAGAAGAAGGGTATTCTAACCAACCGCGTCTTCCTTTCTTCTTTGTCTATGACTCAATTTCGTGGTTAGCCTGTTTTAAGTGACCCCGAAGCTGATTTATTTTCCTGTGAATGCTATGATAAGGCTGGGACTCAGGCAACCTGGACTTGAGAAGTTCAGAATTAAAATCAAGATGAACTTTAAAATGTAGAATCTGTACTAAATTCGAATCCCTAATCCTAGGAAAGGAGAGTCACGCAGACCAATCAGGTAGGAGTGTGTTTGGGGCAAACTTCTCCAAATGCAGGTCAGCAGCATATGCTACCGTCACTATGGTAACTTCTGAGCTCTGTGTGTGTGTGTGTGTGTGTGTGTGTGTGTATGTGTTTTCTATCTTGTTTCTGCAGTTCTCATGTAAGAGAAAGATTGCTAAAAATTCAGTGTTCCTTCTAGTAGCTAGAAGGAAAATGCATATCAAATACTACTTTGAGGCCAGTGATTTTTTTTCATATGTATTAAGACGTGATGGAATTATTTAATTACCTTTGCTAGCAAGTTTACAGACAAGCTTCCCGTATCATATTGCGTATCCACAAATAGGATTATTTACATCCAATCTAAGGAGTGCTGACTGGTGTCATTGGAAGCTGAAGCTGTATCAGCTTTTAAATTCCTACTTTTCTGGGCAAAAACCCAACTGAATGATTCAATTAAACTCGTTATGTTATATATTATCCAGAAGTTCACAATATAAAGTGATTCTCCCAGTCGGAACCCTTGCCTTTATGATTGCAATTTGGTAGCAAGACAATTTCCAAGGACTATTTTCCTTGAACTGCAATGAAAACGTCAGGTCGTAGCACACTTTTCGATGCGGGTTTTATAAACAGCACTCCAAAATCAACCATTATTTCAAGCACATGCAATAAATAACCTTCATTATTCATCAGAGTGTAAATATGCATTTGTGTTTGCAAATATGGTGGTTTCCTGAGCAAAGCAGCCAGCAATCAACAGCTCCTTCAGCCATTTAAGGAGGTGACGAATGGACGTCAGCCTCTTTAATTGGCAAAGACTGTCTCCAGAGTTGCTGAGAGACACACAGCTCATTCTACAGCGGGGACTTTGCTCATTGCTCTCAGTCCAGTGCCCAGAACTCAGTCAGTGCCTCAAAGGGTGTCATATTGTAGACTTTCAATTAATATGTATCAAATGAATGAAATTTAATTTACATCTCTATCATCTGATGGAAATATATTTTCCCATTGATTTGAAAGTAATTTGCTTTCTGTTCTTTCGAAATAATCAAACTCGAAGACATCATTTAATGGAACTAATATGTTATAGAGACTTAGCATATTTCTGTCCTGAGATTGGAATGTTGGAGAATTAATTTCTTTGAAGACAATGCTCGTCTGCTACCTAACATTCTTTTTTTGTCTTTTAAGATAGAAAAAGCCAAAAAAAATTATACTGATAGTCCAAAAATAGATAAATATAATACATGCATCACACTGAACTAATAAATGCAAGGCACTCAGTAGAGCCATTTTGGGTCATGTGCTTCTGATATTGAAGGGAGACACATTTCTATTCATTTCTGTAATCCTGAACACTTGGCACTTTTAACTTCTGTTTGAGGACTCTCAGGTGGGTATCTTGCCCACTGCTCCCCACTGGACTGATAGAGGTATTATCATCTCCTGTGTGTGATTCTGTAACTTCACTCCCTCCACTAGAATTGCGGGTTCATTTGTTTGTAAATATACTTTTCTGTGAAAATGTACCAAGTGCATGTCATCGGCCACCAGGCTATGTGTCGTATACTTTACATACAAATAATGACTGTGTAATGGATTGAATGTCTGTGTCTCCTCAGTCTTCATAGTGAAGCCCTCACCCCTGATCCGATGGTATTTGGAGAAGGAGTCTTTTGGATGGTTCCTATTCTATTTTCTGCTGGTATAACAGAATACCTGAAAATGGGTAATTTATGAAGTGCTGGTGTAGTTCTTAGTCTGAAACTGGGCTGCCATCTTGACGAAGATGTCTTGCTGTGGTGGTGGGCGTCACCTGGTATGTGAGACAGGAAGAGAAATCAGACCAAACTCATTCCTCTATCAGGAGAACACCCCCAAGATAATGAATCCACTCACTTGATAATGTCCTTAACCCACTCAGGGAGGTGTCCTTGAGATCCAATCACTCAAAAATCCCTCATCTTAACAGCATTCTGATGGCAAAGAAATTCCCGCATGAGCTGTGAAGGGAACATTTAAACCGTAGCAGGACTCATTTCTGCTTAGAAGAGGTCATGAGGATTGAGGGGCGAGTTTTTTTGGGTTTGAATGAGTATCCTCGTGAGGAAGATCACCAGGAGGCTCTATCCCACCCATCCTGGGAGAACACAGAAAGGAGGCAGCCGTCTGCAGGTCGCAACGGGGCCCTCACCAGTCTCGGCCCTGACCTTGGACTCTCAGCCTCCAGAGCTATGAGACAATGACTTATGTTGTTTAAGCTACATGGTCTATGATATTTCGCTGTGACAGCATGAACACCATAGGACAAATTCAGCAGGAGTCTGTGTGCCAACATTAGAGGCCGATATATAACATAAGCCACATTCACTATAGTTATTACAGTAACCCTGGAAGGGAGAGATGCTAACTGCTTACAGCAGTCACTCATAAGAAAATAATTATGTTGGGATTGGGGCTAAAAAGTGAGATATGGTTGATTACATTTAAGGCAGAAGATTACACATGTGCCAAGGTCTGGTGTACCGGAAGAGTGTGAGACATCCAAGGGACTGGGGAGGCCAGAGCAGGGAGGAAAAGATGTGGCCAGGGCAGAGGAGAAGCAGGGAAGACAGGGCAGAGTCAGACCATGAATGGTCATGAATTCTTTGCTAAGGAATTTACACTTCATGCCATTAAGCTAAAATAAAAATAATAAAGTCCCAGTTGTAGGATTCTAAAGCAAGCAACAGGTAAGGCCAAATTTTTAAGAATGGTCTGAAATAGCCAAGGATAACAGTAAGTCAGAGGGTGTTAAACTGGCATGTGGGAGAGAGAATGAGGACCAGATCCAGGCCGAGGTCCTGGAAAAGAGCTGACAAACAAGTGGGGGGTTGTCTCTTCTCTCTAGGGAGAAGAAGGTTCCCTGGACCCAAGAATCTCTTTTGCCAGTATACCTGATAATCCCACTGCATCTCATTTAGTTAAAGAGTAAAGATTCTCTTTAATATAAAACAACCAAAACAAGCTTGGGGAAGCATGACACATTAGCCATGATATTATCTTACATCAGTGACATTTCCCAAAGTGTGTTCTGTGGCACTCTAGGGTCTACTGGATGTTGCTGTTCAACAACATATTAAACAAAGACAGGATTCATGGTGAAAATACTTGTGAACTTGCCAAGTAAAGCGAGTTAACTTCCTGGAAGACATTTACATCTCTCATTCCTAAGGTATATCATGGATATCTAAAAGAATGAACTATATATTGTTTCAGAAGAGTGGTGGAGCACAAAAACATTTTCATGGAATTCCTTTCACGATTGGGGTTTTGAAGAATCATTTGACATTCCAGAGTACCTCCTCTGTGGCTGAGTAGGCCAAGCACGAGGGAGACCTGTGTGCAGAAATGCAGCTTCCACGCTCATAGGTGATCAAAGTCCACCATGAAAGGTAGGCAAGGATAGAATAAATCACTTTAACTGAATGAGTGAATGCTTTAATATGAAACATGATCTAAAGAACAAATTCCAGGATCTATGGGAAACCAAAAATAAAAAAAAAAGAGGCGCAACAATTTTCTGTAACAAGATTGGTCTGAAAAGGCTACCTAGACTTTTTAAAGCTCACTTGTGATCCGAGAATATCTACAAAAGGAGAAAAACTGGGCTACAGAAGTGTCTCCCAGAATCTTCCTGCCTGTCATCAAATGTATCAGGGAGTCACCTGGATTATGATACCTTTCAGCTGGCTTTTGTACCGAAAGTCTTTATGGTGCTAATATGCATCATGAGTGTCAAAGGAAAACTCTACGGTAGATCAGATCCCAAGTTTATGTGTAACGTTCCTCTGGCGAATATCTATAGAAACCAGCCTTCCAAGGAAGGCAATTTAGAAAATATTGGAGTCTGAGGTGCCTACCAGTTTGAAAATTCATTTGTTATAGCTTAGGACAAGTCTTAGACAAAAAAATCAATAATGTGTAGGACAGATTGAATAGTTAGACCTGAAAGCTGGAGGTTGTGACTGCAAAACTATGGAGACTGTTATAAAGCCTAAACTCAGAAATAAGAAGCAAGTAGGGTTTGGATGTTAACTACATATAAAGTATATAAGATAGGAAGATTACAACAGTAGGTGTGCACATGGGAAACTACCAAAGATTATTTAAGAATACAGTGTTTGTGTGTGTGTGTGTGTGTGTGTGTGTGTGATTTCTTCAAATAACATGAAGGGTCAAAAGATAGCATTTATAAAGATAGCTTACTGGGGTGAAGCATGCACAGGAAGTTTCTAAGGAAACTTAGAATACAGCTGAGAAGAGCAGAGAGCTCTGGGTCTCTGCCAGGGGCTCATGGGTCTACCTTACCCAATGTGTTGGGCCTTCTAGTCTTATCTACTCACTTATCTCCTTTGAACCTATCTTCCCTGTCTAATATTTGTAGTTTTTATCACAGTGCATGGCTGAGAGTATGAATTTTTTCTCTCGTGAGATCTTTTAAGTCAAAAGTCCTCACTTAAAAGCTCCTTGGACCATCTCTTTGAAGTGAAACTAACTTTTTTAGTTCTAACTCAAATTTTACTTCCCTAGTGAAGCGCTTGCAAAACTTCAGCCAATGGCAATATTGCCTCATGATGATGTCCAGTAACGCTTCCTCTGCAGTATAACTTACATCAAGATGGTCATTTATACTTAACTAATTATTGTTTCATTTTGTATGAATTTATATTGTTCACTCATTACTTCACAGATTTTTAGTAAATCTCCGCAAGAAGCCCATATTCCTACAAGTACCACATTGCTAGATATTCAGTAGGTCGATGATTGAATATAATTTAGTGAATATTTCTTCAGCAATTTCTAGTATTAGGCACATTTAAATGCTGGGCAGAGGAGTTTGAATGTTTAGAAAAGCAAGTACAAAATAGTAGCAGAATATAGACTTTGATCTCATGGAACTTAAATTCTTGAGAAGTTACAAGACATGATTGTGTAAATAAAACATATTACTTGCTGTAAAAAATGTTCTAATGACACCGTACAGTGATCTAGGGAAGAGAAATGCTATACCAGTGGGGAAGATTGAAATGGTTCTTACCTCATAAAGGCCTTGACCTTGAACCTAATCTGTGAGACCAACTGGTCCATCTGGTCTGCTTGGAAGCTCCCAAAGCAAATACAGACAGTCAATATTCTATCTTTAAAATGTGGCTGTAGATCCTGGTTATTGTGGTTGAATTAGAAAGTTTTACCTTACAAATCTCCTCATTTAATATTGGTTTGTAGCATGGTCAATTTCCTCTTAAGTCCTACTTACTCTTTTTCGATTGTTTGCTCGATCTGGTTGGTTATTTTATTCCAAAACTACTTTCTGAATCTCGGTTGATGAAAATCTGACATGGTTCCTGGGACAAATTTTATCCTCAATCTTACAAACCATGTCATTGTCATCTGGCTTTTAATTTTTTCCTAGATTGAAAAATTGGTTATTTACTTGACAAGTTACTTTTGAATTTAATAAAGAAATGACAACAACTTGTATATACATTAATTAAATATATTTTTATAACCACCAAGTACAACACTCCCCTCCTTTGGTACTGGGGATGAAACTCCAGGGTGTTCTATGACTGTATTTTGGAGTTGCAGGAGAGAAGAATGATGTCAAAATGATTTCTGTGACTAATTGCAAAACAAATAATTAATATTTTCCTTAAGCCTTTATAAGGTTCTTTCATTATTCTTTCATATTAATGTTTTAAACAAATTATGTGTCTCCAATCTCTTCAATTTTCCTTTGCACACATCTTTTTTGAATTTATATAAGATTTCTCCAGCTCTTCAAATTCTGCTTTTTAGAGTTTTTTTCTATTGTTTGTATTTTTTATTTCTTTGTGTTCCATTTCCTCTTTTATGATTTCCTTTTTGCTTTTTTTAAAGTTTTGTATCTTTTTTTGTTTTATGGTCTCATTTTTATAAATAACAGTTATTAGGGGTTATTGAATTTCTGATGGCCTCTTTTATAAATTCTAACTCCTCATGTTTTCCTCTCTGTTCTGAGTGAAAATTCTACCACAAGATCAATTTTCTTGCAGATTAATATTTCAGTTTAATTGGCTCAGTGAATATTTTCATTCTAGTATTGTACTTTTGGTCTTATTAGTATCTATCTGTATCTATTTCTTTTTCAAGTAGCTTGTTTTTCTCAGTAATTTATTTTCTTTTTAGCTTTCCACTTCATAGTCCTGTTTTCATGAGATTTTTCTTTGTAAGCATGAAGTTGATATTGTACAAAACTAGTTCTTTTTCTGATAACAAATTCTTTCCCAAAATAATCACTTTAATATTTCCTGCCAGTGTTTCATTTCCATTTTTACAGATTGCTCAATCTTTCAACAGTCAAGTTTTATTATTGTTTGTTATTTTTAAATATATTGTCCATTTAGGAACCTAAAATGAGAGCTCCATGCCAGCCATGTAATGCCTATCAATCTGCTGGGTTAGGTCTCCTTTAATTTGTAATATCCATCTTCAGCTAGAATTATCCCAGTCAGATTGTAGACGGTAGACAGGTTACTGTTACTTTGCTTTCCCTGTTCCTGCTTCTGCTCCAGAAATCTGAGGAAATGTGTTAAGAGACAGAACTCTGGGAAATTGTAGAATTTCTTCTTTGATAATACCATAGTCTGAACATTTGTGCATCTCCAAATTCCTGGGCTGAATTCTCCCATGTGACAGTGTGAGGAGGAGGGCCATTTGGGGAGGTGAATAGGTCATACGGGTGAAGCTCTTTGGAATGGCCTTAATGACCTTGTAAGAGAGACCTTAGACAGTCCCCTGACCCTTCTACCCTGTGAGAACACAGGGAGCAGATGGCCAACTATGAACTGGGATGAGGGCTCCTAAGCAGGCCCCAAACCTTCTGGGCAACTTGGTCTCAGCCTTACAGCCTCTAGAGCTGTAATAAAGATGTATCTGTTACTTATAAGCTACCTACTTTGTGGTATTACCTTATAGCAGTCCAAATGGACAAAAACTGGTAAAACGGCTTCTTGGGAACAGAAACCCACATCCACCTTTCTAGTCAACCTGGCCTCTATATCAACCTCCCCGCATGGATGGGAGTCTTCTCCTACTGTTGCCTCCCTAGCTCCGGGAAAGTCTGGTACATCCCAGACTTCCAGCAGCAGACCTTTCTCGCTCTCTTTAGGTAACCACAGAATGATGTCTAGACCTCTGGGCACATCAGTAGTCCTAAGCAAGATCCGTGGGTGGACAGGAGCCGGGGACAGTTTTCTTGGCTTCTCTTGCCGGCGGGAAGTGTCAGTGGGGTTCTGAGGGCCCCTCTTCCTCCTCCTGATGGTCCTAGCAGAGAAGGAAGGAGAACCATGAGTTGACTCAAAAGTCTTCTTCAGGGCTGGGGATTTAGCTCAGTGGTTAGAGTGCTCATCTAGCAAGTGCAAGGCCCAAAGTTAGATCCCCAGCACCAGTTAGGTTTCATACGTGTGTCATACACAGTCAGAATTCCTCACACTGTCTCTAGTGTCTGCCTCGATTTCCATGGATAATATGGGATTTTCTCTAGTTAGAAAACACTGATAATTTTACTAACAATTTTGTTGAGCAGCGCAGGTGTAGAGAAATTCAGATGTTCAACATCTAGATATATACCCGTTGACTTTAGTTATACTCTTCGGGACCAAAGTCTGTTCCTTATTTTTGACCCAAACAGCACAAGTCTGTTCTTTTTGTTACATGGGAGTTCTGTCTGTGGTGGAAGACAACCTTCATGAAAACTGGCTCCACCCAGAACTCCTTCTCTGTAAGCAGTACAAGTCAGGCTCTGTCTGTGTCATAGACTGGAATTTTCTCCCGCTTATTTCTTTCTTTCTCTTTTTTTTTTTTTTTTTTTTTTTTTGGTGCTGGGGATGGAACTCAGGGCTTTGTGCTTGTGAGGCAAGCACTCTAACCATTGAGCTAAATTCCCAGCCCTCCCACTTATTTCTTGTCTCAGTGTTTCTATGGGTTTCTTAGGCTATACCACACAGAAACAAGCACATTTTGATTGTTACCTGACCAGGTTTAAGTAGATGATGGCCTCCTTCAGTATGGCACCTTCCTTTCTATAATCAGCAACAACAACGCTCTGTTCATTTACTGGTTGTCCCATCATAGTGCTGACACACATTGCTCTTTTCTCACAATTGAAGCCATGAATCTTTTCCAGAGAGCATTCGATTAAGACACTTACTTGTTTGTCCTCCAAAGATTTCAGGTCTTTTACTTCTACTGATGCAAGTGAAGGACCTTATAGTTTTCCCACGGATGGTACTATTTATTTTGGGCCGTCACATTCACAGTCTATCATTCATTGTTTTGGAGGTCCGGTCTTATTTTGTACAAGGAAATGTCATCAATATGTCTTCTATTTCGTGTCTCCAATCCTGGATAAAAATGAGAAGCAAGACAGGACATGGCATAGGGTGATCATGAAATCCCTCTAGAAATGTCTCCTGTTGGTGACATTGATTTGTGAATTCACTACCTGTGCCAACAGATGTTAACCTAAGCCTAGGGTCCTATTATGACCATGCCATGTGGCCACAGGTACACCAAACAAGACTTTGTGTACTCTAAAGGACTTCTCAGAATTCTCAGGGATATTTTTGTATATTTTAGGGGGAGCAATGTGTGGATGTTATGAATATGGGTGTTTGAGGGGTGTATGTATGTGTATGTGTAAATATAATAGATTCCAAATATCATGGAAGGAAAATGTACTGCTTTTTTCAGTAAGTACCAGTGTAAAATAACTCATGTTACAGTGGTGGAGTCTCCAAATACTGTCTCTGATCAGTATCTGAAACTTCTCTGGGCTATGTCACAAACTGATCCAACTCAGAAGTTTATCTGGGAAAATGAAGTGCTCAAAGAAATCTCGGCATCTTCTACTTTTTCCTGAATTTCAGGGAGCACCTTTGATTTGCGATCTCTTAAGTCCGTAACAATTTGCTATTTCTAATTTATTGCTTCATTTGTGACTGCTGCTACGGCAAGGTAAATTTATTCTGATTTGCACAACCTAAGTCCTTCTTCTGACAGTGACTAATTATTACCTGAGTTAAAATAATGAAAGTGTCGGAAAGTGTCCGAATGCAATTTGTTAGGAAAACATGTGGCATACTGTGCTACCCCAGTCCAGAAAAGCCTAAGTGATCAGAAACCATGGAGAATTAAGATTTTTTCCCCTCAAAGGTTATAAATCAGTGTAGAAAACTGTAGAAACTCCCACTGCAAAGAACAGAATTTGGTAAAACAAGGGGTGCTTGTGTGCTCTTACATGTCTCATATTTTAATAAAAGTAATTGTTTAGTGAAATCTGTCAGAAACTTGTATACAAACACCATTAAGGAAGGAAAGCCAACAGTTATTGAATGCCTACTATGTTCTTGGCTTCCTTGTATGCTAAGAACATTATACACTTCATCTGATTTCACAACAAGTCTCTATGGGCCCATTTATTTAACTTCTTTTTATTTTACGCCCTAGCACACAGAAACTTGGAGTTTGTGTAATTTTCCCAAGGACTTAAGTACTTCAGCTCTGTCTCAAATACCAGTTTCTTGCTTCAAGAGCTTGTGCTTGTCCCTCCACAGTGAGATCCCACTTAAGTTGATTTCATTTAGTATGTACAGCAATTTAAGAATATAAAATCATTCAGTATAGCTCCTATTCAAGAGGCTCCATACATGGAACCACATGTATGAATGATATAGCTAATTACTAAAACAAAGAGTGATGAGCACAGAGTGAAATGATTAATAGTATTTGGTGGAGAAGCAAAATGGCTTAAGAATTGTTCATTTGTTTCTACTTCAAAAGCAATGTCTGCCTGCTCTCTGACACCCAACTGCCTGTGATTTAGCTACTCAATCTCTCTCTCTATCTATCTATCATCTATTTGTCTACCTATTTATCCACCATTTATCTGTCTATCCATCTGTCCGTCTGTCTGTCTCTCTAAATATACATATATATATATATATATACACAAAACCCATTTTCTTTAAAAACTTATGACCCCAATATATTAGATATATCAGGTGTTTTTCAGGTAAAATACGTATAATCACGATTACAGTTTTGGTAATGAACATAAGTTTCCAAAAGGAGCTTCATTTAAATTACTGGCATAATTTTTATATGTACAATAAATTTATGAAATGTAGTAACTAGATTTTGGCAGTTTTAAGCTAAAATATGCTAAAGACATGATTATATTGGGGCCCCGCTTTTTCACATTAAAATCCTGGTGAGTTATTAAGATATATATTTAAATATTTCACAGGTGAAGATATTTCTGCTTATAATTGCTACTAAGAAATCTATATTTTTAAGTTAAAGGATGGCTTCATTTATATTACACAATTATGTTTGTTATTAACCAAATATTTTCAAAAGCTATTGTAGATGGCTTTTATATAGAGGAAGGATTTCTTAACTTGATTATGTTGTTAAATAAGAACAAATTTTGAAAGAAATCATTTCTCGAGTGTTTATTCACATTGTTCCAAATGGGGGCAGGCAGAAATCTCAGCAGTGCAACACGGAGATATTTACTTGGATCTTATAACCTTCAAGCTTTTTTAAAGGGTTGCTCCTACATACATGGCTAATCAAAAATATTCTCCATGGTGAACTGATTTTCAATCTAAATTTTCAGTGATGGATGAATAGATAAACCAAATATAGCATGTGCATACAATGGAATAGTTTTCAGCTCTGTAAAGAAGAGCGATATCTGGCACATGCTGTAACATGGATGAACTTGAGGGGATGTTATACATGCTGAGTGAAACAAGCCAGACACAAAAGGACAAATACTATAGGATTCTGCTTATATAAAGTCTCTAGTGCAGTCAAATTCACAGAGACAAAGTAGATGGGTGGCTATTGCTCTGCACTGGGAAAGAGGAACGGGGGCTTATTTGATGGGTACAGAGTTCTAGTTAGGGAAGATGAACAATTTCTGGAGATGGGTGGTAGAGACCGTTGCACAATAATGCAAATATATTAATGTTCTAGAACTGTACACTTAAAAAAGGTTACAATAATAAATTTTGTTATGTGTATTTAATCACAATAAAAAAGCTGATTTTTACTTTAAGAAATGTATGTTCCAGTAAAGCTGTTACTATATTTGCTGGTAGGGACAAATAGGGACACAGGCAAAACAGGAAGTTTCAGAAGCTAGACAAAGTATTAAAAAACACTATTTTTGAGTAGGTAACATATGCGTATGATAAAAATGCAAATTTTTCAACAGGATACATAGTGAAACTTAGGTGTCTCTCTTTTCCTAGTTTTTTCTTCAGTAGAGAACATTATTAACAGTTTTGGCATAGCTTTCCAAGAGATTCTCACATAAATATATTAGTATTATGTAAAGTTTTAGTTTCCTTAACACAGATTGTAGTGCTTCTTGCTTTCTTCACAGAAATTGTGGAAATTCTTCATTTATACTACTGCCTCATACAAAATACTATTTCACCATATGAATGTACCACACTTTATCTTACAGTCTCCTAGTGATGAGTGTTATGATTTGTTTCCAACATTTTAGAAGCATAAATGATTCTTCAGTGAATATCGTAGGAATACCATTTCATGCTATGGAGAAATAAAAAGCATTTAAACAAGTTTGATAGTGGAGAGTTATGGCGTCTTGGATACAATCAGAATTTGTAGGAAGGGATGGAGGGTGTTTCCCTCACTAGAAAATGAGTTAGGATGTTGGAATGCATGTTGAGCTAGGGTAGGGTTGGGGCATATGTATGGGGAAAGAATGAGAATGGAAGAAGAGATTTATCTACCTTCAATGAAGGAAGCATTTTAGGATTTGGTGACAATGTTTGGAAAGGCTATTTTAAATGCTCAAGTTTGAAGACTTGAAGGTTGCTAGTCTGGGAGGTTGTCAAATTCAGTTCAGTTGCACATTCACTGAGTGAGCCCCTGTGCCAGGATTGCTCGCTGCATGAGAAAGGGAAGAAGAAGACCTTAAACTCTCCAACACTTGTCAGTGTCAGCTCCTAGAACTTCTTCAAAATTCATTATGGCAGGCACACAGGGTCTAGGAAATGTGTTAGTCTGGGAGAATGAAAGCTTTGTTCATTTACAACTAATGAAAGTTCTGCACACAGTATCTTACAAGCTGTGGGCATGCAATAAATATTTATGGTCTGGCTGACCTTGGGCATGGCAGGAGGTGATAAATTCACAGTAGTCTCTTCTTACATCAATGGCAGAGTAGTCTTCTTGGATTTCCAAAAACAGCCACCGTCCATATTTTGGCAAACATGGATGTGGTTGATAGTGAGTGAATTAGAGGAGCAGACTGAATGGAAGAAAAAAGAAATAAAGTGCAGAGAACCCACTAACAATATGAGTGTCAGAGTACAAAAAATGCCAAACTGAAGAAGATATCCCCACAAATGATGATTTATTTCCTGAAACTAAATAAGAAGACATGATAATCTAATAGAAAGGGAATGAATTTAGAGACAAACATACCAGGTTTAATTCTCACACTGAAAAAGATGATATTGGTTGGTAAGTTTTTTAGCTTTTCAAGCTCTCGTTTCTTTGCTGTAATATTTATTTTTATGTACAAAATTACAGAAAACATAGGCCATTGAGCATAGTGTTGGGTACATGGTAAATGTCTTGTAGTTCCAATTCTTATATTGAGCATAAAATAACCACACTTAGAATTAGTAGAAAGTGAAGATCTAAGATTGTTGGCAGTACAGTGTGATGCTAGGAGCACAGACTATGGAGCCTGGCTGTGTGAATCCTAATCCCAGCTTTCTTACCCACCAACCACGTAACAGATTTGAATACTTCCTTTTCTATTACACGCAGTAACATGAAGATAAACTAAAATGTCAAGTGTTCTTAACTATTTGCTGTACGTCAGCCAAGTTTAGTTACATTTTTTGGCCATTGACTACCTGAAAAAGCAGAGAACTCTATAAATGAGTGGCTACTTAATTATTGACCAAAAGTGTGTCTAAAGACAATGTAAATCCTGGGTTCATAGAAATACGAAATGTTCATATTTGAGAAATGTTCCTAGATCTTTGAGAAAGATATTACTTCCTTCTTTTTTGAATGGCATGGTAAATAGAAAATAACTGGACAGTTAGGTTGTTTAATGTGTTTGTGCACACCGTCTAAAATCTGCTTTAACAGCATAATATCTATTGAATATGTTCCTCTGAGATCAAATCTTATTATTAGATTATATTATACAAGATGAGACCAGTCAATAAGGAGCTGTTTTTTCAACTCAGTTCACCATTGAAAATACTCATTTTTAAATTACTCCAAGACCTTCTTTGCAGGAGACTAGGAAAAGTATAGCCATGAATCATAAAATTGACAAGCCCTGGGGCTGATGTGGGCCCGGTGTATGAGATACAAAGAACAAAGATAAAGTTACACTACAGGTATGCAGGACAGGGAGAATTAAAGATGAATATAAGAAATAAGATATTGGATGAGAGGGACAAATCAGAATGTTAAAGGTAGAATCCAAAAATTAAAAAAAAACTGAAATAAAATAAAAGACATTGAACTGTAAAGAACAAGAAAACTGCTCTTACTTCAAGTTTTAAGAGGAAAATCCAGATAATTCTATTTCAGAGTCAAGACTTTATGTCAGGTCAGAGAATGCGGTCCTTTGCCTTTTAGTATTCTTGCTTTTAGTTTTCAATTTAATCTGTCTTTAGTCACTAAGGTTTTCTTCTTTTTCTTAATTTCATATCATCACCAATCACAGCTCACCTGCTTTAAAAATAACTTGACCCGAATAAGAAAAACCTCTTTTGAATTAATTACTCCTCACGGGACAATGAAGGTATGTCTCCTCGTTCAAAATTAGATGTGCAGGATAAAGTGAGAAAACAAAAACTGGAAAGAACAAAACGAGCAGCTTTCTCCTGCTGGACAATCTAATAGGAGAGGGGGAAAAGTATTACGTTTAAATATCCATTTTGGCTATAAAGGTTTTTCATATCTCACAAAGCTGAATTCTTCTGTAAGATTGACATTTCAGAAGAGGAGGGAAGGCAGACAGGTGAACTCAGATCAAAATGGATTTTGCCAACTTCCATTTTAAAGGTCAAGGTTGCTGCAGACTAGTGTTTTTAGTCTAAAGCTCCCGAATTCATGTTCAGGATTCCAGAAATGCCCATGGACAAAAGCAAGAGAATTCTTCCCTCGCTCACTGAGGGACTTCAGATCCCCTCCAACAGATGCCTGCATTTATGACAGCAAAATGACTTCCTGTAATGTGTTTTATTCTTCTAGAGGTGGAGGAAGGATGTTTAATTTATGAATTTTGGATAAGTCTGAAAAAATGACACAGATGAGCTGTTCCTTTAGGTCTGCATTGCTCCACATTGCAATGGTCCGTGGTGTTCACTAGTTTGGTCCCTTTTGGAGACCCCTTGGCTTCCATTTTCTTCTTGCTTTCACCTGTCAGGCTATTTATTCTCACTCTCTAGTTTATTCTTGGAGAATTCTAAAGACCAGGGAAAGCCAGAGAGGTCAACAAGTGCCTGTAATCCCAGCAATCTGGGAAGCTGAGGCAGGAGGATTGAAAGTCTGTGTCCAGTTTAAGCCATTTCGCAACTTAGTAAGAACCTGTCTCAAAAAAATTAAAAAGTGGGGACGTAGGCAAGTATTAAGGCCCTGTGTTCAATCTCCAGTACTGGAAAAAAATAAGTCAAAATGTATATACTTCCATGAACTGGAGCTCAGCCTATGACAACCTGAACTAATACGCATACATATGGTCTGATTCTGTTCATACATGGTCCTCTAGCCACAGAAGAATTCTGCACAGCTCTTGCCCTTAAGGAGTGCATGGTCAGTGAGGGGAATTCCTTGTACAAAGATGAGTTTAGGTGTCCTGTCACAGGGAAAGATGGACCAGCTGAGTACAAACTTCTAAAGTACGCTACTTTCATATGAACTGAGATCAAAAGCACTCAGATCCTTCATAATTGAGAGCTGTTTTAAATTTTGACCCAATTATTCTGTAGATGCTCACTTTATGCTGGCATCTGCAGTGTCTAACACTTGTGCAACATTTAAAAATATTTACGTAAAATATCATGTATTGCTGTGGCATATTTTGCCATTTTGTGATACATTACAATGATTTGTGCACTGGCTTTTGTGTTATATTCCAAGCATACAATAAATGACATTATACATTGTATATATTTGTTACATGTGCACACACACAGGTGCACACACACAGAGTAAACTACTTTGTGTTTCTTGAAATCGGGAAAGATAGAAGATAATGTTGATGGTCCTTAGAAATGACTGATAATAATGCCCAAATTTTAAAATGATAGATCAGGAGTGAGAATGTTCAGAATGCGTCCCAGGGCTGGGTAAGGGCAGAGCGGGAGGCAGAACCTGGTCCTCCCCGGTCTCGGTCAGAGCAACCCTTAGGCTCTACTACTTAGCATCGGCATCATTCTCCGTAGACATGAGATGCTCAAGAAATATCTTCAACACCATCAGACCGAACAAAATAAGCATGTGTAATTGAACCACTTAGATTCCAAATATTTGACATTTAACACCCTACACTGAGGAATATCTTTGACCCATCAGTGCTTCATCTGAACCTGAAAGAAAAATGTTTATGTTTGTTATTTGACGTATATATGCCTGTCTCCCTTCCTTGCTCCTAGAGACATATGCCTCTATTGTCAGCTCTGTTTCCTGTGTTTAACCCATGCTGCGTCTCCTCTGATTGCCCCTAATGGAGCTTGACAGTTGTGGAGTTAATCCAAGCTCTGGTCTCCAGGTTTCACCTCAGGAAACAATCGGTCCCCTGAGCTTTGGGGCTTCTTGCAAAGCTATATTCCCCCAGAGTCCTTTCTCAGCCCAGCTGGGGAGCCTTGGCCATTGTCTGCCAAATGGACACCAATTAAGTCAACTGTTCCCCAATTAGAATTTTGCAGAATTTATCTTGTTCTCTTGTACTCCCAGCTCCCAAGCAGGGGTCTGTTTTTGGAATTAGTTACAGAAGGAAGAAAATAAATAAATAAATGACAGCCCTTTCCTGTAACCTGACACCCCTGGGTTTTTGCTGTCAGCGCTGCACACAACATGATCCCAGGATATATGGCAACTGCTTGGTAGCTCTGAGGTTTCTCATCTGCATAATCCTTCCACCCGGGCTGTTTTGAGCTCAGGCCAAAGCAAGGGCCAGGGATAGCCCAGGAGGGGCATTCAAGTTGCTGGGAAGAGGCGGGAACAATCTTCTTTGTACCAAAAAGTGAGGATTTGCTTTGAAGAGATGAAAGTCTGGTGTTTTGCCTTCTGGAGGAAGCACCCCTGCCTTCGGACAGCCGACTTTAAGGCAGATGCGTTCTCCTGATGAAGGATTTTGCAGAGTGAGGCATTTCTAGGCAACGTTTAAGATGTCAGCCAGCGGTGTTTGAAATCACTCAGGCTGTCACAGCTGGGTGACCCTGGGGCTGCGCTGAGAGTCTTTAGAGAATGGGGACGTTGTTGACATCAGAATGCACTTGTTTGTGAAACACAGTCAATCACAAATAATATCTTCTTCAAAGAATCCTATTTATTGTCATTTATTTTAAAACATTTATTCAGTGTGTTCATTGGCTCTGCTCACAAAGAACAAAGAAAAGCAGGTGGCTTCCAATCCTGCTTGTCAAACTTCACCGAGCACAGGATTCACCTGGGGTCTTATTAAAATGCAGATTCTGGTTCAGCAGGTGTGGGATGAGGCCTGAGATTCTGCATTTTTCATAAGCTCCAGTGATGCTTTGCATTCTACATGTTTGAGTGACAAGGGTTTAGACAGTAAAAGTCATATCAGTCCTACTGGATTGGGTCCACAATGACAAAATTAAATTTGGACTTGACTGTCATATTCATGTATTTCACATAACACACTGTGCCCCCCCACATGATCCTTTTTCTATCAGTACCCAATCGTTTGCAGGCTCATTCATTTATTCCTCCACAGTCATTGATTAAAATGTATTTCGACTATGTACTAAGATACAGAAAAAGAAAATAAAGGTATAGAGACAGACAATAAAGTTACTGGCATCCAAGCAAAACATAAGAAAGTGGAATTTGGGCATTTATGAATGTATCAGTCGCCATACAAGCAGTGATCCCAACACTCAGAGACTTCAGAGTGCAACGAGGTAGCCTGATCTCTTAAAGGTCCTAAAGGTCACAAAAGTCAAAGGCTAAATCTGCCTGGCTTTGTCATGGATGTGAAAGTGGGTCCACACCACAGGATACTGGTTAACCCCGATCAGAGGTCCAGACTCAAAGTGCGGAGGGAGGAGACTGCATAACTCCACAGGTCCTTAAAGAGTAACTCCTTGTAGGGCATCACTGGGGACTAACAGTCACTCTCTGAAATGGTGAGAAGAATGAAATCAAAATTAAGGACTATTCCAGTTCAGAGAAAAATGTGATCAATGTGTGCCCCATTTTTAGGATAATGCTTCACCTATAAGGCAAAAGAAGAAGAAAGAGTCATTTATAGTAGTTGTCTATCTGCTGATTTCATTATTAAAGTTAAGTAAATGTGTATTGAAATTAGCTAGCAAATAATGAAAATAAAGAAGTTGCCTATAATCCAATTAATAACTGGAAAATTATTTTAAAGCAGCACTTCTCCTGGTAAAAGCAACATAGCACTAAAGCGTAAGATCTGAAACAAAAAATCTAAAGGCCATACAGAAAATTATATGTTCCAAGGAAAAGAGCGCTCTTAAAAGCATAAGATGACAATATATCAATGATCTAGGTTGGTTTTAAATAATGCGCTTCATGCTCACTGCAGGCTGCGAAAGGAATTCCTTAGCTTGTCACAAATCATGAGCAATCCCTCCAGACTTAACAGTCAGAAACAATAATGTGAAAATTCATCCCTCCACGTGCTTCTCAGCTGTATGCCACTGCCTAAAAGAAAATACCAACTATTAGTGAAACAAAGCTCTCTCAGTTTTCTCTGAATTATATTTGTTTGGAAAGTGATCAATAAACCTTGTATAAAAGGAAAATTGACATTTACATTTTCAAAGGAGAATGGCTGCCTGAGAAACCATTTCTATCTCTGCTCTAAAACCCAAATAAGAAAAAGGAAAAACAAAACATTCAAGTGAATGTATCTTAGGTCTGTGTGTGTCATAATCAAACACCAATCATTCATCAAGCTTCCAACATTCAAAAATAATGATTTAGCTTTGTGAAACATACTTCACAGTTCCTTTTCTCCTGTTTTCCTGTTTGATGTATTTCTTTTCTTTCTCTTGCCTTCTTTGCTACGTCTGTTGCCAGCCACCTAATGCTATATTCTGGGCAGCTTTCCAGGCATGGTATTCCTTGCTATTCTTTAGTTGTTATCCTAAGAAAGTAGTGGTGCGGCACTATTAAATTATCATTACTTTCTATGGGGAAAAGTAAGAGAATGCTTTTATTTAATTTACCATTAATGAGGCTACTTGGACAGGTTCCCAAAGGACCTGGCACTCCTGTTTCAGATTATGGGAAAAATTCCAGATCTTGGTAGGACCTGGTATCAACCATTTGCAGGAATGTTGGGGGACTTGAGATTTCCCTGTCATTGCTTTTTAAAGAGGAACTTATTCCTACTGTCTTGGTTGTCATCAACCTCAGAGGTGCAGAAATCAGGCCAGAGAGCCATAAAAGGGATATTTTGGGCTTTACCCAAAACAGGGCAGCCTGAAACATTTACAAGAAAGTTTGTTTTTAGGAAATTTCCAGTCCAATTATGCTCTCCCCAGAGACATGAATAGTTCAGATAGACTTCAGATAAGCATGCACAATTTTGGGAACTTCATAAAAAACAGAACTAGCAATTTCTTGAGGCTTGGCCTCCCTTGGATAAAATAGCTATTTCAGGGTGAGGCAGCCTAGCCTGGTGGTCTCAGGACAGAGGCTAAAATCAAGAGACTCTGAGTATTATGATGCTAGCTTCCTTTCAGGCTTCATGGGTGGCCTGAGGAATAAAATGAGAACCAACCTCTAGATTTGAGATAAAGGGACAATGGTCAATCACACATTCTTTGATTAAGTGGTCTGATGAAAGATGCTAAAAAGATCATAACTTTTCGTCCTAAAGAGTTCAGGTGGCGTCTTCTTTTCTGGTCATGTCTATCTGGGGTTTTATAAGTCTCTCATATGCAGATGCCCATTTCTTCTTCAAGATTAGAAAAGTTTTCTACTATTATTTCATTTACTAGGTTTTCTGGACCTCTAACCTTTATTTTCACACCTTCACACAAGCCCAGTGATGTGGATATTAGATTATGTATTGGTGCGCCAAAGATCTTGATCTCTTCATTCTTTCTTCTTCTTTTTTTTTTTTTTTTCCTCACTGAATGTATTTCAAAGGGCCTGTGCTCAAGCTAAAATTCCTCTTTTCTATTCCATGTAGTCTGCTGTGGAGGCATTCAATTGAATTTTTTATTTGACGTATGGCGTTCTTACTTTCCAAGATTTCTGTTTGGTTCTTTTTCAGTATCTCCATCTCTGCTGCATTTCATATAGCCATTTATCTGTATTTTCCTGGAACTCATTATTTTCCAGTGTTTTTCCAAGACCACTTACTGCAAATGTAGCCATATACCTGTTGCTTTGCTTCTTCCTGGGTAGGAGCTGGTGATTGCTGGGTCCTCTATTCAAACATCTTGAAAATCCCTTCTTTACTTCCCATAATGGGTAATGCTTTAAGTCTCCAGCGATATTGTGGCTATTGGTAAACATATATATTTGAATGATTTAGGCTACGAGTGGTAAAACTCTAAAACAGCTGACATTAAGCAGTAAATAACAATTACTGCCTTGTGCAACTATCCAAAAAGTTGAGGCCAGACAGATTTAATCATAGCCTTCCTCCATTTATCAGTGTCTCTGTTCTCTACTTTCTTGGCTGCTGGTTTTGTCCAAGGTTGAGCTTTCTTAATAATGGCAAAATGGATGCAGAATTTCAGAATCCACATCTAGGTACAGTACTATCCAAGAAAAGAAAAAAATTCTTCAAACTCATTCAGTGCCCTGATTGGATCAGTAGTCTGTCTCTCAACTCATCACACAGTCAAGATGGATAAGAATAGACTAATTAATTTGGGCAAATTAAATCTGAAGGGGGTGAAACTCTCATGTGTCCCACCAAACTGGCTGTTATCCAGTGCGTAGGGGGTACAGTGAAGACTGGGGGAAGTCAACAACCCACAACAAATCAATGGGAATGATCACTCCCTTTTTACAGGGGAATAAATTGTGGGCAGTTAAATGATTCATTCAAGATCACACAGCCAATCCATACCAAAGCCAAGATTTTTGCCCACACTTAGAGTTAAGAAATTCCAAAGATATCCATGACAAAATGATAGAATCAAATGCCAATCTCATCATTATATTTTTGTCATGGACATTTATTTTGGTCACGGACATTTTCGTCATGGACATTCAATCACAGCAAAAGAAAATGAATTAAAACAACTTCCGTGTTTACCCCTCTGACAGTGGCCAGAATTCAATGTTACCTTATTATAGCATTGTGTCATTTCAAAAATTATATGGCAATCAACCATTTTCCCAAAGACTACAGAATCAAATTTATTTTTTTTTTTTTTTTTTTTTTTTCTTTTTGTGGTGCCGGGGATCGAACTCAGGCCCTTGTGCTTGCAAGGCAAGCACTCTAATCACTGAGCTAAATCCCCAGCCCCCAGAATCAAATTTAAAAGCAAGATCTTTGAAGGGAGTCAGACACGTGTCTGAACTGTGAGTTCCCATAGAGCACAAAGGAGTTACCCTGCACTATGCTAAGAGACTGGACCACATTTAGCCTGGCTTCCACCTGTACTAGACTATGTCCCAGAAGCTGAGCCCAATCTCCATGCTGAGTCTTTGATCCTGAAAACACCATGTTGTCAAACTGTAGCATATAACCTTCTAGAATTTTCCATTTCCCCCTTGTCTCCACTTTCTCACTTCCTCATGACCCTTTGGTCCCATTTGTCCTCCCACCCCTTAAAAACCACAGTCTAATTTGTCTTAATTGGGGTTGAGCCCAGATTATACTGGATTCTCTCTCCCCTGTTGCAGTAGTCTGAACAAAGTCTGTACCGCCACCTCTAACATGTGTCTGTGCTATTACTTGTTGACAAATGTTAGAATTCCAGATCTATAAAAATAGTTTTTTTTAAGAAAATTAACACATCTAAACATGCATTTTGCCCATGTGTGTGATGATGCTCTTCTCACAGGGATGAGGATAAATATGTTTATGTAGTGCAAGATATGGCATGAAATAGGTCCTTAATAAATAGCAGCAAATATTGATAATCTATTTCCAGATCTGGGCAGATCCCAAACCTGAAGGGAGGGAAGGGCTGTATTTTCTTCTATCTCATCTCTCACCTTTGAGCTCTTAGGTCCTTAAGACAGGCAGTGAGCTGGTCACTCTTTTCAGTAAATCTTATATAGCTAACCCACCTCCAGAGTTTTCTCCAAGACTTTCTCAGGTCTTTATTAGCTTGCTCACCTACTATTCTCTCAGGTCTTTTGCTTTCAACTCTGTGAAAGCTACTTGGTGGCTCCTGAATTTCACCAAGGAGGACAAACAGTGTACAAGTGGCCCTTGACTTACACTGTTTGACTTAACATTTTGACATTATGATGCTGTGAGAATGTTATGCATTTAGAAAAAAAATTTTTAATTTTGTTCTTTTCCCAGCCTAGCAACATTTGGTATGACGCACCCTAAAACTCTGGGTAGCAGCAGTAAGCAGCAGCTTCCAGTAAGCCCTGCGACCACCAGGGGAGCCAACCGACGCCCCATAGTGTGCTGTGTTGCTAGGCTACGATGCTCAAAATTTGCGGTGTGTTCAACACACTTTTGTCTTACAGTATTTTCTGCCTGTGATGGATTTGTCAAGACATCACATCATTGTACGTTGAGGAACATCTTTATTCTTTTCCCTGAAGTACTTTAGTTGAGAGGGTTCCATACCCTTAATTTGACCTTGCTCTGGAAATCTTTAACTGGCATGCTTCCTTGATGTTTGTTGCTCCAAGTAATGTTAGCCCCATCTATAGAAGTCCTCATATTTCTCAATCTTACAAGGCCTGGGATATCTGAGCCCAACCTGCTCCTTTCCATTACTGCCTGCAAAGTGGAAAATTCTTTCTTGAGCTAATTTCATTTGTGTATTTTCTTGTCATATTCAAATAGCAGCTATACACTCTATTTTTCAAAGTCTCTCTTTTAAACAGACGGAGTCTGTTTCCCAAAGGAACATAGGTGACATGCTTTCCATATATTTCTTGAAGAGTTTAAAGATGCTATTTTTATTATTTTATTTTTACTGGACAAATAATCGTACATATTTACTGGGCCTAGGCAATATTTTGGTAGATCTGTACACTGAAGAATTACTAGATCAATATAATTAACATGTCAATCACCTCACTTATTTTATGGTGGTTAGAACATTTAAAACCTGTTCCTTCAGCAATTTTGAAACATATGATACTTTGAGTGTTGCATGACAAGTAACTACATTTCGAATATTTCCAACATATAAAATTAATTTCTTTGCCTCCACTGCCCTACTGTTCATGAAATATCTTCTATTCATTTTTGTTATAAAAGATTCTCACATCTGGTTCCACTTTTTACACTGATTAGGACAAAAGGCTGTGATAAGGTTATAAACCCCCAGCTCTCTGTGGTTTATCACAGAAGTTGATTTCTGCCTTGTGTGTAGTCTTCTACAGGTTCAGTAGCTTTCCAGGGTAACATTTTTCTTGGCAACGGTGGGGATTCATGTTCTTTGTGTCTAGTATGTGAAACTTTTGGGACACTCATCCTCTGGGTCTCTGTGGCAGGGAAGGAAGAACATGGAGAACTCATACCCCCTTCAAACCTCCAGCTGTCACTCCTACCTGGTCATCACTTTATTCACTGCTTGTTGGCCAGAATCTAATGATCTCTTACCATGAAAAGAATGAGGGATGTAAAGGGAGCAAATGTGTCTCACTTTTCTCATTGTTGAGACAAAATACCTGCCACCCAAAGTTAAAGGAGGAGAGGTTTATTTGGCTCACAGTTTGTAGAGGTGTCCATCCATAGTTGGCTGGCTCCAAGGCAGGGTGGCATGACAGAGGGGCATCACAGAGGAGAAACTGTGCACAGCAGGGAGAAGGCAGCAAGGCAAGCAGGGATAGACAAGCCTCTTTCTGCCCCTTATATCCCATCCAGATAGAAAGGCAGGTAGCACTCACATTCAGGTTGGGGCAGCCTTAATCCTCACAGCACACCATGAATCAATCCCAGCATCACATCCTTGATCCCAGTGTCACACACCCTAGATCCAGCCATCTCCAAAGAGCCCCACCTGTGACCACGTGAGGCTTTGGGGTGACATCTAGATACAAGACATAACAAAATGGAATAGACATAAGGAGCATTTCCACTTTGTTTTGAGTCACTATCTTTATCTCTTCCTTCTAGACTCTGAATTAAGAGAGAATTCTCCTTTTTTAAACATCTTTGTGAATTCAAAAAAAAAAATAAGGTGGGAAACAGAGATTAATAAAAAAAAACCACCATTAATGGGACAGGAAAAATGATATCTTTGAATTTCCAATATGACAGTAAAGGAACAAGAGAGATGTTAGTTTAAATGAGTATATTCGTCTGGTGTGACTTGTGGGTGTGTGTGATGCTGATCTATGTCCCCAAAGGAGGTTTATTTTTTGGGATGTGACATTCTTTGTGATTTTGTTTTTAACATTGATGTGTGGGCTCAATCCTGGAGGTTCCAATTTAGCAATCTGAAGAGAGGTACTATTTTAATTTTTCTGTAGGAAGTTTGAATGTTCATCCAGGGTGAGTGACCACTGGAGCCAGGTCAGGCAGAAATACGGAAGTCACAGGCCGTGGTCCCAACACATGGGTGAGAGATTGAAAATGGTGGTGGGAGAATGACAAGATGTTTAAATTAAGGAAGCAGAAGAAAAACACCCAGTAAGTGGGAAGATGGAAGGTCTGGTCACAAGAAGAAGGAAGATACCCTTCATCTGCAGCAGAAGAAAGGAGGATGAGAGAAGAGATTGTGAGTCACATGCCACTCTCCACTCAACATCTTCTTGTTTCTTCAGCATTCATCTGGTCTTCAGCCAAGTGCTCTCCTGAGTGCACTAATGTGGTGCTGGAGAAGACAGCCGTGACCTCTGTGTTCACACGAGGTGTGCAAAACAGAGACAGATTTTGACCGCTTGGCCATAGGTGCTGGCAAGAATATAGATTCTGAGATCAACAGACTTGGCTGTAACACCAGCCTCTGCATGAGCTGTGGGATCTGAGTACTGACAGCAAGCCCCACTTTCCCCAGGTAAACAATGAGCATTTGAACACTTACTCTCATTGGCTGTTCTTGAGAATAGAGTGAAATCACCAGTCTAGACCTGGGTTTGACTTAATTCCAATTTCTTCCCACCCTTCCCTCCATCACCTTCTAAGTAAAACAGGAATACTAATAATGATAGTAGTAGCAATAATGTAAGTACTAAATACTACTACTAATAAGGTATGCATAATATATAATTTAAAATATATTTATATACACATAATTATTCTGAAGTTACTGGTGCCTGTTTTCTTGGTTTTCTTCCTTCCTTTCTTTCTTCATTTCTTCTTTCTTTCCTTCCTTCCTACCTTCTTTCCCTCTTTCCTTCCTTCCATCAACGCCTTCTGAAAAGTACTTTAGCTTCCTGAAAGTGTATGTGGACTAACATAACAGAGTAAATGAATTAAAATCAAAGGGGAAAACAAAATACTAATGAAAAAGTGACACCAATACCAAGACTGAACACCAGCGTCCTTACTTAACCTCTGGGCAGATGCAAGAGTCAAATTTCAGCCTCCTAGTAGCCAAAGTGAAATGAGAAATATTTTCAGGTACATAGTTCCTAGCATCTCTGAAATAAATGACCACCAGTTGCTTTGGAGATTCACAACTACTATTGGTGCTAACTTTAGACAGGTATTTCTTCTCGAAACTCTTGTAAATGGCCTACTACGTACTGAAGCAAGCATTCAAGGCAACCACATGATGGGCACTGCAAGAATAATATTAGTCTACTTCCCTCAAGATTCCCGTGATTGACAGAAATTCTTAGGAGAGAGAAACATGATACAATTTAATTAGCAATTCTTGCCTGATTTGTCTTGATCTAGGGAGCAATATAATACAGAATTATGGGTTATGGTATAGAATTTATGAATACTCTATATGTTCTATATTTATTCTCCAAGGAATAATAGTTAAATAGTAGCAAAGAGATAAAGGTACCACTATCTAGTAACTCATACAAATTCCTCTTTTCAATCCAGGGTTTCCAACTAAAAATCTTGGAATCATTCCCTTAGGAAATATAAGCTCCATTGAAGTCTCATGATCCCTTGGGCCATACTTAGTCCCTTTTCTTCCTAATTTCCTTCATGCCTACACAGCATTTACCCAGAAGGGTCACTGAAGATTTACCTGGGATGTGAATATCAAGGATTTTACCTAGAACTTAGTACCCTGTTTCAGGACTACATCAACTCTTGCTTGCAGGGTGTGGGTGCAATTGATTTGATTTTCTTGCACTTTTTGTAGTTGAATGGTGCTTTAAAATTAACATTATTTTCTAACAGTGTTAGAGAAAGATCCTAACTGAAATTCCTCAGGGCTCAAGGAGGCACTTCCGTGCCATAATGCTCTGTGCATCGGCCCATCCTGCTGTGGTGGATTCCAAGTGCTCCTTGGATGCAGCCTCTGAAATGGCTCTGGTTTATTGAGCCAGTGCCCACTTGGCAAGTCCCTCACCCTCACTCCATCAGGATGTTCACAGCAGCAGGAAGAATCAACTTACATACAGATGTTTCTCTGCAAAGCACTGCAAAGCAGCGTTGGGCACAAGCCCTACCACCCCACAGGGTCTTGCGTGTCCAAGGACAGCTTTCCCAGGCATGCAACCAAGCTTTACTTCCGCACCCAGAAAGCACATCCCCAGCTAACCACTCAAGGAGGCTTAAGTGGAGATTTAGGATTTGTCAGGCATTGGCAGTTCCAGAATCACACAGTCTCTACCCAACTGTCCAATCCTTTGTCTCAGGCGCTGTGAGAAGCAGCCAAAGCGAGACCCCCATGAACTCCATGCAGTTAGGTGTGCGGAAGGCCCTCTTCACCCCATCAGTCAGGGTCCCGAGTGCTGGTTTAGAGATGGGAGTTTGGCTCCGGAGCCAGTTGCCTCAGTCCTTACAGGGAGTGACTGAGCCAGTTCCTCTACCACTCAATCCCAATATGTAGAACAAAAGGTGGTAGCTATGTAGAGATGTTGAGGGGCTGAGTGACTGAATACATGAAGTTCTTTAAATGGTTCCGGATACAGATTTTACCTGTTTTCTTTTACTAAAAAGCTAAAGTCTTGAATTGCTACAGTGGTTCTGAGGTTAACAGAATACGCCAGAAACAGCCATGAATGGCAGCTAGCTCTCTTTTGTCTTCCAACTGCTTTTTGAATTAGGTACAGTTTTAAGGGATTTGGAACTTTACTAAACAAAGGAGAAAAAAGCATTTTAATTTTCTGCACTGAAACCTAACCGTGTACTATGTGCGTTATATACACGATCAACCCCGATCTTCCTGGTCACCTATGAGGTAGGTACTATTACATCTAATATGAAATTTACCTTTCTCTAGAGAAGGCATGTTCGCCATTCTGAGTTGTGGTATTGATTTCACTATTGAAAGAGTTGAAAGTAAAATATGGGATGCCCACTTAAGCTAGAATTTCAAATTTAAAAAAATATATATGAATGATATTTTAGTGTAAGCATATCCCAAATATTGCATGGTCCATGCTTATAATAAAAATGATTCATTCATTTATGTAAAATTAAAATTACACAAGATGTCCTGTAGTTTTTATTTGCTACATCTGGAACTCTAACTATAGAGAAGTGTCATTTGGTGCCAAGCACTAAACTTAGCCTTTTATACAGTTTATCACATTGACATCATCCAACAAGCAGCAAGTCTGGGAGAAAGACGATTATGGGGCCATTTATACACCTCTCTGCCAGCTGGTCTGATCTTTCACCCAGCATGCTGGCTGCCAAGCTTACTTCTGGCATTAGAGCATTTTGTCATATCACAGCAGATTTTTCACATAATTAGCCTTCAACTGTGCTGGTAAGACTCTTCTGTGATGAGATGTAGGTAACACTATGACAAGAATTAATAAAAATGATAAGAAGCAAAAACAAAAGCTTCGGATTTAGAGCCACATAAAAATTCAAGTGCAAGGTCTCTATATTAGTTACTTTTTTAGAGTCAATGGTTTGCAAGAGAGCAGATTTAATACAGGACAAGTACATGTTACAACATTTACACACACAAACCAAATGCAGGAAGCGTACAGGACATCTACCTATGCACTGGAGACACGAAAGACCCAATCAAGGGCTGGGAGCTCACAGTAACATGTCCCATGTACATCCATGTCTGCACTAAAAGGCTGAAGAAATCCATACTGGAACTAGGACATGACGCTCACAGCAGCGATGAAGACCAGAGCTCCCCTGAAACAAACGGCAGCCATCCTCAATGACGGCGAGGCCCTGAACTCCTTCTGTGGTGAGAACAGCTGAGTTCCCCTCTGGAGAGCCAGCCACAATAGAGCTTCTCCTGGGAAACAGCCGACCCCTATCTTCTGCTCCCGTTCTCCTTTGTCTTGTGTCAGCAACACTCCTCAGGTGGATCCTCTTTGCCCAGAAACACACTAACTCAGTCCAGTGGGCGTTCCTGCCACAGTTGACCACAGTCAGTCCACCATATTCTCCCACACTGGACTTTGTTTGTTTGTTTGTTTGTTTTTCGATTCAGAGTTTCACTATGTATTTCAAACTGGTCTTGAACATTGTATGCAGCCCAACTGTTGTCTAGTTTGTGGCATTCCTCTTGCCTCACCCTCCCAAGTGCTAGGATTACAGGCCTATACCACAATGCTCAGCTTTTCCCACTGGATGTCTTCAAGAGCCTCAGTTTTCATCATTTGAAAATTTAACCTTCTCTTTAGGAGTAACTAGAAGATTGAAGGAGTATATCTGCTTAAGTGCCTAGCTCCTTCTTCCACCCGTTAATTATACAGGATAAGTATGAAGAGGTTAAATTCTTCACATCCATCATCTCCTTTTTCCACTCTTTCCTATAGTGAGGGCCATATTGAGCAACACCTGTGGGAACTTTGTCAGGATCTGGGCCAGCTCAGGTGAATCATCAGTGATGAGAGAGAGACAGAGTTAAGATGAGCTCAGTTTCCAGAGAAAGCCTCTTTTTGATTGATGTAACTTGTGCTGATGGGAATTCTGCGAGGTGATGAAGCAAGAGTCTGAGGGATGGGATTTTCAGCCAGGTGTCTGAAAGAGGGTGGATGCAAAAAACAAAACAAAACCTAATGCAAAGCCTTTACCAAAGGAACTGTCAGATCTCAGGCTACATCCTCATGATTAGAAAAATGAGTGTGCCATGGTCTGGCCAAACTAATTCTCCAGCCCAGCATTACTCTGTACTATGATATTTACAGAACACACTGTTGCACCAATCAAAGAATGGCTTGATGGTTGTGTTAGTCAGTTTTTCATTACTGTGACAAAATACTTAGGAGAATCACCTTAAAGAGAAGAAGGTTTTATTTTGGCTTACAGTTTTGGAGTCTATCATTGCTTGGGCCTGTTCCTTTGGATCTGAGGTAGCACAGTGCACAATGGTGAAATTATATGGTGGAGAAGCTTTGTTCACCTTATGGCTGCTAGGAAGCAAAGAGAGAGAATGATCAATAGTCTCAGTATCCCCCCAAGGACACACCTCCAATGATCCAATTCTTCCCACTAGGCACCACATTCCAAAAGTTCTACCACCTCTCAGCATCACCACATGCTGGCAAATAAATCTTCAGCACTTGAAGCTTTCGGAGATACTGTGGATTCAAACTGTATCAATAATGAAGTTTGCACTGAAAATAACTAATAATCCTGATTGTCTCCAAACAAAAATTTTGGTACAGCCACCTGGCTAGGACAGTTGTATTGTATAGCAAGAGCAAAGCACTTCAGAATAAGCTTGAATCTGCTTATATCAAAGCCAGTCCACACTGTACACCTCCCTTATCAGAGTTATCCTCAGTTTCTAAGACCAGGGTCCCGGATGAACACATACCAGCTTGTGCCCTCTTTTATCTTAGATTGACATGAAGAAAATGAATCTGAACTTCAGTTTAACTTCCCTCAGCAACTGGTTCAAAGGCTAAGTTCTATTTTCCTACCTGAGCTAGGCTCCGTAGCATCTCCAGCATAACATGAAATTTGCTTATGAAATAAAGACAAACAGAGGCTTGACAGAAATGGCATAAATAATCACTCCTTCGTATATTTATATAGAAGCCAGGTGCAGCTCATGGATGATTGCTTCATACTTTATTTCTTTCCTCTTCCAAGAAATTCTGATAGATGTAGTAGGGCAGTTTGACATCATCTGGGAATGTCCCTCATATATATCCTGAAAAATAATCAACTTCAAATCAAGTCTGAAGAATGTGAAAGGAAAACAGGATAAAAACCAGAAAAGAAGCATCTCCAGACTTAAGTAACGATTGGCATTTTAAAAACTCATTTGATCAATTTCCTAAACACATTAAAAAGTGTGTATATAACATTTCAGTTTCATGGTTGAAAGTCTCGTAGAAGGAATTGGAACCATTTTATGGGACAAACTTATTGGTG